>PVHP010003167.1:0-7500 GCA_004024765.1 Zapus hudsonius | reverse complement strand
CTCTGTCTATGGATTTGAAATGGATTGAAAATCTCTGGTTTGGGTTAAAAAATGTCTGCTAAAAAAATCTTTGGTTTGGGTTATATATACAAAAGTGACATCTTTCAGCCAGTCAAAAAGACAGGTTCTTTCACCTTGCCAAAATTCCAGGTGCAAGCCCGTTGGGCTGACAATGGAATAACTTAAGCAAGGCCAAACCCCAGGGGGTTAGCCTCAGGAAGTACAGCCTTTTGTTTGAAGGGAAGGCCCTTCAGGCTAAATTCAATAGATTTTATTTCTGGTCGATTTGCAATTGATTTGATTTCTGGTCAATTTGTGATTAATTTGGTTTCTGGTCAATTCATAAAATTTTTTCTTCTATAAAATCCTTGTAACACATGAGAAAGAACAGAGACAGGAGGATGATAAAATGCTTAATTGGCTAATAAAATTTCCTCCTTCTGGATTATTGATCATGCTTGAATATTAACTATGATACAGATTTGTCTTTCCAGGTTAATCTTGATAAGTTTTGAAAATTCTACCAATGGGAAAATTGCCATATGTATCCAAAAGTTTCAAGGTAACATTCTAAAATAAGTAAACGTGAATGCAGCTTGTCTCAGATCATTGTTTTGCATATACTGTTTTAAAATATGCAACATGAAATTATTAGCAGGAGAAATACTATGGGTTGTCAGTTCTCCAAAAATGATAATTATAGAGGTATTACATACGAGAAATGCCTATGGTTTCTCTGAATTCTATAAGGTATAAAAACTAAAATATAGTAAAGACAAATATGTATTGGATGTCAATTTTCCTATAAAAGCAATTACTAGGACTCATGGACTTAACAAAAGAAAGAGCATATACTTTTGTGCTCCACTGGCTTTTGACTGTAGGACAGAGCACTCCCTATTGCCAAAACCCAGAAATAGACATATTTTCCAATACTTCTTCATAAGACCATCTGGCCAAAGGGTTTATGACGAATGTAAAGGAAATAGATATACAAGGAGAATAAAGGCCATGATTGTATAGGTAAACTGAGTCAAAGAAAAAGACACAATGTTTCTTTTCTCATCTATTGCTAAATGGTAAGAGACATTATCTGCTATAAGTACTATATATTTTATACTTGCTTATAAATGAAAAAGAAGGGGGAGAATGCCCCTAGAAAGTGTCTTTCTTAATTTTGGGAATTTTGCAAAAAGACTAGTCATGGCAAATGATTCTCTAGCTTAAGTTTTTATAAAACAGAGTACAGATGTTCTTTTGCTTGTGAAACCATACAGGCTAACACTGAACCTGATCACTCCAGTTATATTTAGTCATTGGTTCAATGACTAAATTGTGGATTAAGAAATGCACAAGAAGAACTCTTGGGGTACTCACCAAGACTATGTTTCTTTGTCAAGGACAAACTGAATTTTTGGGATGGAAATTGCTTATGGGTATTGATTTTCTAGGGTGAGGTTTGCATATCTAAAAGCATTGTGAGTTTTAAGGAGATGAGTCTATTTGTTTATGCTAATATTGCCAGGTGGTCATCATTTGACTTGTAAAGTTTAATTTCAGTCATTGTAGTTTCTATACTCCTATTAGATAAATGTGTTGGAATAACTTAATTAAGCTAACAACATTGGTTGTCACAGGTTTTCCTGTTCAAAAATTTGGCAGGATGAGACTCTGCTTTGTTGCGGATGATTGCAGAGTTTCCATCTAAGATATTATTTCAACAATTGTCTCATTTTGTGTGCTTGAACCAACTCTTTAAGATTTCAGTTCTGGTGGACGTTGGTTCTCCTCATACATCAATTGCAGTTCGTAAAAAGAGAGATTTTGGAATAGCTTCTGTCATCATTGCTGCAATAGCCATCTCAGCTGTGGTGACTACTACGGCTACTATTGATCTTGTTACTTCAGTTTCTACAGCACAGACTTTCAATACTCTTTTTTCTGCGGCTGCCCACGCTCTGAACATCCGAGATCAATTAAATGGACAATTTAAAAACTGGATTTATGATTCTTGATCAGCGAATTGTTCCTGTGCAGAAAGACTTGGTATTGTTGGACAATTAATGACATTATGATGTGTTCATTCTATTGTATTTGTTCTATTGTAGGACTTTGTATAATTGATGTTTTGCAGCAAAAATGTCTAGACAGCTGTCATATATGTTAACTAGTCATTGGACTTATGAGTTTAATCTTTATTGCTAACTTATGAGTTTAATCCTTATTGCTAAAGTGCATATCCCGACTATAGTGTCTTCGATAAGAACTCTTGGTCTGATGTGCATTAACGCTTTGCCAATCTCAGATGTGCCAACAACTGTAAGAACAGCTAATTAAGCAAGCCATGGCAGCTATGGGTGACCGATCCTCCCCCCATGTATGGCTTATAATGCTGGATCCGTGGTCAGAGACGGGTAAGATCCATGGAATTACATATCAATCTAAGACAGGGTTCTGATGCTTGGAGGTCAGAATTCCAATGACGGGTAAGAGTGTAATTTGCCATGGACAACCTAAGACAGACATGATCCCGAGCCATTTTTTAATAAAAGAAAAGGGGGATATGTCAGGGGCGAAAGCTTTTGGGGGCCTTTGGAGGCACACCCTGGCTTAATCTCAGGACGGCACCTGACAGCTTGCCACGAGGGGCTTAGCTTAATGAGTTTCAGGAAGTAGTCCTGATTAGGCTATTTGCACGTCATGCACAGGTTCTTACCATTAGCCCCCTGATTGGCCAAGAAGCTCTATATATTCTGCCTCGTTCCCCGCAATAAAAAGAGAGCACACATTCATCAACCCACAAGCGGGGTGTGTGTGTATTTATATGATCACTGCCCTCTGCGGGCGGCTGGGCAGTGATAGATATGTTGTTCCCATAGTCATGTACTATTCATTAAGCAAAAATAACAGTCCCAGGTGTGGGATTCCTCCCTGTGCGCTGTTGGTCAGGGAAGCCCCAGAGGATCTCAACATAACAAAGGCTATTGCCATTACTCTTGGTTGTCCACCAGAACTGAACAGCAAGACCTATTGCTGAAGACTCCCCACCTTTTGGTTGTGGGATGTAGAGAAATCAGGCTAGAATTGAACTGGCACCCTTTCCTGGTCTCTCTGGTAGGGACCAGCTAACTTTCATAGTCAAGAGAAGGTGCTATGCTGGTTCCCAAGGTCTCACCTAGTGGTGGACTGTGTGTGCTACAAACAAGCACTCTTCTCAGCACTTACTTTTTTGGTCAAAGAGTCATCAGAATCAGAAGGCATTCTTGTTGACACATGAAATATTACTTCTACTGTAGAGGTAGCGAAATATGGAGTGGTCAATCCAGTACTTTTGTTTTTTTGTAGTCCTCCCATAAAGCCACAGTGATTTGTAAGGTTTACCTGAAGGCAATGAAGAAGCATGCAATCAACTAAACAAAGCTCAGAAATGCCACTGAAAAAGACTTATGCATTCACTTTACATAAACGTTACCAACAGTCTTTTATATTTTACAAGTCAATATTAAATCTAGAATTATATCTCTCCATATCTGTGGGTTCCATATCTAGATTCAATCATGGGTCAAAAATATTCAGAAATGAAATGAGTCTGTTGGACATGTATACACTTAATTTTCTTGTCATTATTCCTTTAACAATATAGTATAACAACTATTTTGTTTTGAGACAGATCTCATGAACAGGTCTGGCCTTGAACTCCTGACCTTCCTACCTCCACCTCCCAAGTGCTGGCTAAATTATAGGCTTGCACCATCACACCTGGCTTGGTATAATAACTGCTTACATAACAGTCACATTTTATTAGACATTAAAAGTTATAAAGATATTAAAGTATTTCAAAAAATATGTACTATGCTATGCTATTTTATAATAAAAGACCCAAATGTTGTGGATTTGGGTTTAATGGGGGTCCTGGAGCCAATCTCCCACAGATATTGAGAACTATATTAGCTACAGCTGATTTGTTCAAACTAATATTTATTTTTCTTAAGCATTTGAGGATCTCTCATGGTAGCCTGGAATGACTTGGAGAAAAGTTAAAACAACATTAACATCATAAAATTAGGTATGTTATATTTACTCATAAATTAGCTTCCCAGTCTATTAGTACCTATTACAGCCCAGAAAAAAAAAAAATCACAGAGCTTAACTACATTTCTACTACATTAAAAAAGCCTACAAATTAATCTGTATGCAGAATTAAAGATTCAATGGCCTGATTATATATAGTAATATCAAGACAACTGCATTGGATGATATTCTATGAACCTATTTGATGCATCAAAGCCAAGAAATTGTTCACTGAGAAAATTAGGAAAATAAATGAAGAAAAAAAAGAAAACTGGAATCTTTCATTCAGAAACCACTTATCTATATGCATTAAACAAGCAATCTGAATTATCTGATAAAACGGAGGCTGATGCAAAACAAATTCCCATATTGTGAACATGTCTCAACTCTATTAGTTACTAGCACCTAAACATGCTTTGTCATTAAAGATCTTCTAGCCTTCTTCCTCGTTCCCTCCCAGATTAAACAACTATGCCTATCAGGAAGAGCTTCCTATCATCTTCTGTGTCACATCTTTCAGAGCTCTGCAGGACAAGCACACACATAAGGCTACTTGTATTTGGGTGATTGATCTTGGTATAATTATACAATGTCCCCATCTGGTCATTTTCTTTCCTCTGAATTCTACTTTATCTGATATTGATATAGCCACTCTTAACTTTCCTTTGATTATTTAACTTTTTCCATCTATCTACTTTCTGCCAGACTATATCGTTAAAGTTAATTTCAAACTTTTTAGATTAAATATAGCTAAATCATGCTTATAATTCACTATGCCAAGTTGTTTTTCAGAATATTCATATTTTACACAAGTGTTAGTGAGCTTGAGCCTTCCATTTCATTTTTTTTTCTCTGCATTTTCTCTGTATTTCTTAGTTTTATTTTCCCTGACTCTTATGGGTTACTTAACAGTTCCTAGAATTCCATTTTTAACTGTCATTTTTTGGATATACTTTTTTTTGTTTTGTTTTGTTTTTCAAGGTAGGTTCTTGTTCTAGCCTAGGCTGACCTGGAATTCACTATGTAGTCTCAGGGTGGCCTCGAATTCACCAAGATCCTCCTACCTTGCCTTTTATGTGCTGGGACTAAAGGTATATACCACCTTGCCCGGCATTGAAGCTCTTTAAAAGTTTTGTTCTCTCTGTAATCTATAATATATAAAAATATATTATACATATATACAATGTGATAATATACATGTATATAATACATTAATATAACTTTATATGTATATGTAACTTACCACAGTATACCAGTAAACCTGTTTATGTACAGTACCCTTACTGTATGTCCTTTTACCCTACTATTTGTAAGGTTAATTGTTATAAGGATTGCTTCTACATTTATCTTCTTACTTTTAAAAATATTGTTATTTATTACTTCTTTATTCACTTGAGAGAGGGGGGAAAGGGGTATATGGGCATGCCAGGATATCTTGCCACTGCATACAAACTCCAGATGTATGTGCCACATGATACTTGGTCCACAGCTGGTGGCAATTTGGGAGGTGCAGCTTTGCTGGAGGTGTATTGCTGGGGCTGGGCTCTGTCAGTTCCCTCTTGCTAGACCCTGGGCTCACTCTTCTGCTGTTTTCTACCTGCTGTGGCAAGGAGGTGATGTTCAGCATAGGCTGGTGCCACACTTTCTCCTGCCAGCATGCAACTTACTTTCAGGACTTTAAGCCAAAACAAATCTTTCATCAGCTGCTTTTGGTTGTGTGGTTTATCCCAGCAACAAGAAGGGAACTACAACAGAAAATTGGTATCAGTGGAGTGGGGTCATTAATGCTAGAAACTTGACTATTTGGTTTTTGATCTTTTGGATCTGATTTAAGGGAAGAATATGGACGGCTTTGAAATCTTAGACTAAAAGATACCTTGCAGTGCTGCAAGCAAAGCTCAATAGACCATTATAATAAGCAGAAAGAACCGTAGACTCTGAAGTTTGGCTTATAAGAGAAAAAGAACTGGGCTAGAAGCAGTTTGTGTGACAGTCTGGCTGTGTTCTTCCCGTGTCCTAAAAACTTCAGCAAAGCTAAATTTAAAGGTAATGGTGGAACACAGAGCAGAAGGATAAGGCATAGAAAGAAATAGAAGTCTTGGGCTGGAGACTCAGCTTGATTCAGCTTCAATTGATCACCACCACTGATGTCAATAGCCACACTACCTGAATGTGGCCAATCTTGTGTGGTCTCAGAGGCTGAGCAGGGTCAGCCTGGTTAATACTTGGATGGGAGGTTACCACCATTAAGACTGGGCCAGCTGTTCTGCATTGGGATAGGAGGAAGAATGCTGACTCTTTTGAAGGGTGCAGAGGCCTGAAGGAAGAATTCTGAAAGTTTAACAAATTTGGTAGTCTCACACACCTGGTCCTGATTATGAAAGTATAACAAATTCAGGAAAGAAAGGGCCACTGGATTTTCAATGCTGTTCTTTGGAGATAGCCCCTGGGTGATATGCAGCAGGGTCATAGTCCCAGAATAGAGGGCCACATGGATCATGGCATGGAACTACGGATTGCAATGGAAAACCCAGGATTTTCGAAATGTCAGGACTATAGAACAGCCACCTAGGAAAGCCAGTGGCTCAGGATGGAGTTTTCCCCTGGCTGTGGACAGCTCAGCTGGAGGGATGGAAATGGAACTCCAGGCTTTGATGTTTGCCATGCTTTAGAGCTTGCATTGGTTCAATCTTTTCTTGTTATGCCAAATGCCTTCTTTTACAGTGTGGCCGTTTACTTTGTGTCACTGTGTATGCACTGTGTATGCAACTTGTGTTTTGGTTTTACAGGCTCACAATCACAGTTAAGACACTTTCAACTATGGAGATGTTTAAACAGTGTTTGAATTGATAACAACCATGGGACTATTTAAGTCAGACTAAAAGCATTTTTACTCATGAAATGTCACGAGTTTATAGGGGTTGGGAGTGGAATGTGGTGGTATGAATCAGATGCTCTTTATGTGTTTTGGATGCTTTATACCTAGCTAGTGGCAATTTGGGAGGTGAAGCCTGTGGGAAGAGGTATGTTGCTGGGGGCAGGCTCTGGGGTGTTATAGCCAGGCTCCGTCTTGCCAAAGCTTGGCTCACTCTCCTTCTGATGTTTTCTACCTACTGTGGCAAGAAGGTAATCTCTAGCCTCTACCCATGCAGCACTTTCCCCTGGCATCATGAAGCTTCCTTTTGAGACTGTAAGCCAAAATAAAACCTTTCTTCCTATCAGCTGTTTTTGACAGTTGTTTAATCTCAGCAGTAATAATGTAACTGCAACATACCACTTTGAACATTCGTCTTTATGTTGGTACTGGGCAATTGAACCTAGGCAAATAGGCTTTTCAAGCAAGTGCCTTTAGCTGCTGAGCCATCTTCCAAGCCTACTCTACACATAATTAGATAGGCATAATAGTGTTTTAATCTTTGCTTTAAGGCC
>PVHP010003166.1:44908-80876 GCA_004024765.1 Zapus hudsonius | reverse complement strand
TTCCTGTTGTTCTAATGCAGACCAGCTGGCCCAATCTCAGTGGTTGTAATCTCTCAAACAATTGCAGGTGAACGGGCAGCAGTTTCGACCCAAAGATCTTCTTTCTGTGCCATCTCCATCTGCTCACACCAGTCCATCTTTACATAACACAACCCTGCACAGGTTCCCAGGACATAGGCAGGCAGAACACAGTAAGCCTTTCATGCAAACTGCTTCTGGCACAGTCCTGACCAAGTTCTTTCTCCCCCTCGTAAGCCAAACCTCACAGTACATAGTTCTCAATACATTCAGGTCTTTCAACTCTGACCAGAATGATCCATGAAGCTGTACTCACAACACTGTGAGGCATCTCTTAGGCCGAGAGTTCAAATCCTTCCCAATTCCTCCTGTAGATCACTTCCAGAAGACCAAAGCCACAAGATCAGGGTTCTAGCAGCAACAGATGACCCCACGTCCTGGTACCAAAACTGTTGCGGTCAAGTTTCTAGTTGCTGTGCAGAAAGAACCCGAGCAAAAGCGGCTTGTAGAGGAATGGGTTTATTTGGCTTACGGACTCGAGGGGAGACTCCATTCTGGCGGGGAAAACGATGGCATGAGCAGAGGGCTGGACATCACCTCTGCCACAGCACTGCAAACAGTGGCAGGAAGGTGTGCCAAATACTGGCAAGGGGAAGCTGGCTTATAACCCCATAAGCCCACCCCCAACAACACAGCTTCATCAAGGTTGTAAAACCCAAACTGCCATCAGCTGAGGATCGATCTATCAGAACACATTCAATTGTTTGTGGGGGACACCTGTATCAAACCATGACAGTAATAAACCATAGGATAAATGAAATTTAAGAAGTTTCTACACAGCAAAAGAAACTATCAGTGGAGCAAACAGAAAGCCTCCAGAATGAGAGATCTGTTCTAGCTAGTCCTCAGACAGGGGGTTGATATCTAAAATATATAAAGAACTCAAAAAAATTAACCAACAAACAAAAGCACTTATTAATAAAGAGGCTAGTGAAATGAACAAACAATTCTCAAAAGAACAAACACTAATGGGCAGCATTTTTTCAATATTGAAGATCCTTAACTATTAGGGAAATGCAAATTAAAAACCACTTTGAAATTCCATCTCACCCCTGTCTGGATGACCATCACCAAGAAAACACAAGACGACAAAGGCTGGTAAGTATGGAGGAAACGAGGAACTCTTATTTACTGTTGTAGAGTGAAGCCTTGTACAGCCAATATGAAAATCAACATGGAGCTTTCTCCAAAAGATAAAAATTGAACTCCATATCTCCCACCTAGCTCCCTCCTACTACAGAACTATTAACAGTAACTAGGAAATGGATGCAACCTAGATATCCTGCAATTGATGACTGGATAATGAAAATGTGGCATATATACACAATGGAATTTTATTCAGCTGTCCAAAACATGAAATTATGGACTGGAGCTAAGCCTTGGCAGTGAAAGGTGTTTTCATACAAAGCCTGATGACCCAGGTTTGATTCCCTAACACCCATAGAAAGCCAGATGTACAAAGTGATCCGTGCATCTGGAATTCATTAGGAGTGGTAGGAGATCGGGCACCCAAACTCACTCATTCTTTCTCTGCCTGCCTCTATCTGGCACTGTCTCTCTCAAATAAGTAAATAATTTTTAAATGAGTTCATGGCCAGCCTGGGGCCATAGAAGTACTTTCAGGGTCAGCCAGTGCTTGCTTGAGACACGGCCTTATAAAATACAAAAAAAAAAAAATACAAAGACATTATGAAATTTGTAGGAAATAGATGGAATGGAAAATAGTATACTAAGATAGGTAATCAAGGCCCAAGCTCATTCAAGGATCCTAATTTTTAATGTGGCTCTAGGTTATGAACGTAGGTATAAGACAATGGGAGGGTAATTATAGGTGGCGAGAAGGGGGAGGGGCTAGCAAAAGGAAGCAGAATAGAGACCAGGAGAGGTAATGACATCTGGGAGGAAAATGTCAAAAAAGTGACTGGGGAATCAGAGTCGGAAAAGTACTATAATGCAACCTAATACTTTACATGCCAATAAACACCCAATAATTAAAAAAAATAAAAATAAACCACTTTTTTGGGCAGCTGTGATACGGGCAAGTGTAAGAGCTAGTTGGCATCTAGAGGTGCTGCCTCTGAAGAAACATTATTGTAATTACATCAAAGGTTTAAAATCCATGTGAAGGAGTTTACTGCATGGAAAACATAATACTAAAAGGAAGGGAACAGAATTAAGTTTTTAGGTACAATTTTATTAAAAAGTTCCAGACTTCCCAGAAATAATCTGGTCACTGTCTCAATGAGGACCAGTTAACTTTCTTCCCTGCTGTTACTAACGTCCAGAGAACTTATCCTCCTTCAATTATTGCCAGAGATGGACATTTCCTCGGAAATTCATGGAAATTCTCATTAAAACTGCATGTGTATAAACCATCTGCCCCATATTGTATCCATAGGGATGGCTTCAGTTTTCTCTTTAGTGTCCATGGGATGTATCTTTATTTTTATAAACATTACCAAATTTTGTAAGACTGCAACGTTGGTTTTAAAAGAAATACAAAATGTACAGTTCAATTAAAAAAGAAAATCTAATATCCTTATTACCTACTATAACTGGTGTTCTAGTTTATTCTATTTCATAGATTTCTCCTGCCCATGAGAGAATATTGGCCGTTTGTAATAAGCCACTCCAAAAGGATTGGTAACAAAATCCTTTGAGCTATTTTTCCTTGATTCTATCTCTCTCTTTCCTTTGTGCACTGTTTCCCTCTCCATTTCCTTCCTTCCTTCTTGCTGTTTTTTCTTTCTTTTCACATATGTTTAAGGTTAACCTTTCTTAAATCTCAAATTCACTTTTTAAAAGTATGAATTTTTAAAATTAGGATGTTCTTGTAGGACACCCATGAGTAATAACAAAATGCTATGGTTGTGCCACATGCTGAGAACAATCATGAAATGCTTACATTCTTTACAGTTTCCTTTTCCCTTGAAAAAAATATAAAGCTAAACTAAGCCAGGCCTATGTCAGGCTTATTGCTAGAAAAATGCTTTAGCATTTATTTCATAATTTTGGAGGTATCAAAATCAATAGAAATTTTTGATAACCCCATCATATTTCCTTCAACTTATTTAGATAAATAAATTTATATGTAATCTTATGACACAGGTTAATAAGGTTAATTAGTTAAAATATATCTCTTTAAAACAAAGATTTTATAATTGTGTGAATATTAGCCTTAAAATAATACAAATTAAATTATGAAATTTTTCTACAATGTATTAGATCTGAAATTGCATTTGCATTTTAAACTGAAAATAAAATAATTCCTTTCTAGTTGTAAACTTTACACACAAAAAATGTCAGTAACTATTTAATAATCACAAGTTTGTCAACTGACATTTTCAAACATTGTTTGGAGAAACCAATAAACTTGAAGGTAGGATGACACAATTCAATGACAGAAATTAACTCAAACCAGTAGATGAATATATATATATATATATATATATATATATATATATATATATATATATATATATATATATATATATACATACATACAAGGCATGGTAGGCCACGCAATGCTACCACAAAGTACTCGAACTGAATGTCAAGAAAGCAAAAAGCACAAAGGCAGATTTCCTGGTGGATTTTGTTCTCATTTTCTGACCAGAAGAATGCAATTTAGATTGAACAGACAACTTCTGGATTCAAGGGCAAATCTATTTTAAGGGCTTTTAAATTGGGGTCGTGGAATAACAAAAGGCACTGTTCAGATAGACATTTCTCTAAAAGCTGAGGGCATAACATTCCATCATATTTCAGTAAAGGAATTTCTTTAGGGAACTGAGACAATAGGGCATATTGCTCTCTGGTGATCCAACAGTCTGAAGAACAAGCCTTAAGAATATTGGGCTAAAATCTTAAGCCTCAGTTCCTGGCAGTCCAAGGAACATTGTCCAAATTTATACTGAATTTATGCTGAGTAGAACCAAACAGTAGATAGATAAGTAGGTAGATGCGATATGAATCTGTTTCGCTCTCCATACAGCTCTAGATATAAGTATATTGAATTAAACTCCATGAAAAACATTACAAATTCCACTTTTCTATAATATATGATAACATATACAATATTCCTCATGGAGCTTTTGATCTTTATGGATAAAATATTCATCCATGAAAATGTTGATGTAAGTATACAATGCACCTTGAGTTCTTCCTGAAATATATATTCTAAAACATCAGATTTCATGTTGTAATAACCCCCCCCCCCCAAAAAAAAAATCCCAAGCTGAGAACAGACCATTGGAAAGCAGGATAGGAAACTTACACAAGAAGAAGCTAGGGCCAAGGCATGTTCTTAGTTGCATCCATAAGAAACAGTTAACAAAGCGTTGAATCAAATCCTGTTCTGGCTTCAAAAGTTGACACCCAGCATTTACATGACATTAACAAAATATAACTACTTCTAAATTTTATTTCAACTGATTCATCAAAATAACTTTCTTGAAGAAGTATTCTCCCAACTTTCATTATTTCTAGTTGGAAGCTAGCTCTTGTCATATTGTTGGCCAAAACACTGCTTTTGTACATTTATAGCCTGGTAAGAAGAGAAGACATGCATGGATAACACACCCAAACAAGAAATGATGGTGTGATTAGGGATGCTCCAGCACAAGGCTGTGAGTGTCTTTAAGGGGACATGCGCGTCTTTAAGGGGACATGTGCGTCTTCGCCGTGGCTACCTGAGATGGCTCAGGGAGGCTCTTTGGCTTTGGAAGAATGAAGAGGATAATCATCAGATCAGGGAAGCTATAGGAGCACACTTCACACTTCAACACTTCGTGGAGGAAGAAACACCCTGAGCAGGAGCAGCAAGAAGGAAAATGCCTTTCAAAGCTCTGTGTGGAGCTTTATTTTATCATGGAATGCAAGTTGATAAAAAGAATTAAATTTGGATGAATTACAACTATGTATTTTACAAGTGAAATTTTAGCAACAAAATCACTAATTCTTTCTGCTTAGATTTACTAACATGATACAAATATTTAGGAATTTCAAGTTGGGGAGATGTTCACGTTAATTTCCTGTAGATAAGATGGGGAACATGGAACATGTACAGAGGTGTGTTGGGTAAATCTTGTTAAAAGTTCACAGAAGGCCAGAGAGATACCTGTGAAGAATGATGGAGTTCCAATATTGACACTTTGAACAACTTTAAAGCCAAGGGCTTGCTCCTGCTTACTTCTGCGAGGCTACTTTTATCTGCACATAAACATGAACTTAGAGCTCAAAAATGAGGAATTCAAATCCTAATATTTGAACATAGCATAGAAACTAAAATTTTGAGCCTTTTTCATATAAAAAGTATCTCATTTTACATTTAAATATTTGTCATCTGGAAGTTTCTTTAAAAATACTTTTCTAGATTTAGCATTTAGAGAATAAGATAATGTGAATTTGTGGCTTTGATATTACTCTATTAGGAATGAGTGAACCTCATTCATCTGAGTTTTGATAAAGGAAAGGTGGCCTGTTCTTTCAGTAGAAAAATTAGGCTAACCAGTGTCATGGATGAGGAGAGAGAAATATGTTCTAAGACACTAGGTCTGGACTGTGTGAGGTTTACTGGGTGTCATCATAAAGAAGTGAAGACAGATTTTGTGAAAAAAAAATTGAAGAACCTGGCCTTAAAAGGATAAGTTTTATTTATCAGATTTGTTGGCAAACTAGCAGAATTCACAATAGAGCCTTATTAGTGAGAAATTTGGAAGTAGGCCAGATACCGAAAACTAGGTGAAAAGGAATGACAAACAGGCTGGTGTCATGACACAACATATAAGTACTCTGGTTTGAAGCATTTCAAGTGTGAATTTCACAACTTGTTTAGCACGGAAGACATATGATCTCTTCAAAGATATTAACTCCATCAAGATTTCTCGATACAGAAACTTTCGCAGCAAACTCAAGTCTTGCATGGTGTTAGGGCAGCATCTTAATTTATTGCGGGAAGTGGGAAGAATTGACAGAATATCATCTGATCATTTTCATTCCTACAAACCTTTGCAGATTGGATAGCCCCGTTTTCCCTTTAGTATCTAATGAGAGAGTAGGGATTGGAAATGACTGCATTGGAGGAACAGAAGAAATTGCTTTCCAGACTAACATGTACATTGCTAAGGGTCATTTTTTATTTTTCTAAAAGTTCAACAATGATTCTCAAACTTTAGTATCTTGTTTTGTTTGCCTACAAAATAAAGAAATTATATGAAGACGCTTCTGATTATTTAAATAATTTTGTCTCTGGAATTCTCTTCTAATCATAAAACTACATTGCAATTTCTATGCATTATAGAGCTAAAAATAGAGCTTGGAAATAAATGTGAACTACTATCTATAATTAGAGAAATGAGACAAATTAGTCTTTATTCTAATAAATAATTATGAGACAAGACATCAGACTAGAATAATATTGGGAAATTTCCAGATCACAGCCTAGTGTTTATCTAAAATGCTTTAGTCCCTCTTTATAGGACCACTGAGAGAGAAAAGCATACCTGACTTCTTGCTATCCAAAGGAGATGGTTCTACTTACTTCGCCATGCTGAAACTTTTTATTTCTCATAAACAAAGAAGGCTCATCAGCTTTTATATGGTGCCCTTACTCCCTAAGTAATGTGACATTCTCTCACATAGTAAAGTTGGAGTATTTTATTATTCTTTGAAGATGAGATGAATATGTTGAATGTAGACCAGACATTTCAAGAAAACTAACTCAGCCTTACAGATATGATAAATCAGGTGATAAGATGTATTCCTAAACACACAAGGAAACTAAATGTACTAAATGGTGTAGAGGCATGCAGAAGGGATTTTTTTTTTCTTAAGAGAAAAAGTGATTTCACAAACAGGAATTTCACCATAGCCTGTAAGGAAGAGGATATTGTAAAGCTAAGGGATAATTTCATGAGGAATGAATCAAAACAGGGATGTTTGTAGCTTGAAAAACAAGGTGTAAGTGGATCTCCTTAACTGAAAAAAGAAACAAGAATTTTGCAGATGTAAAGAGTAACAAGTCAGCTTTGAACAGAGTATGCTAATCAGTTTATAATTTAGCTACCATAAATGAAAGAAAATCACATATTATATGCATTTGCTTATATTTCTAGTTCTTTTAAAAGCATAGTGAATTGAAAGAGAGAGAGAAAGAGGCAGATGGAGAAAGTGAGTTAGTATGGGCATGCTAGATTCTTGTGCCCCAGTAAACATTTCCAAACTCATGCAACACTTGGCACATCTGGCTTTATGTGGGTACTGAGGAATTGAACACAAGCTAGTGCGTTTAACTGCTGAGCCACTTCCAGCCCATGTTTGCAGTTCTTTTAAAGAACTACCACTATGAATTCAGCTGAACTTATCTTTAACAGATCTGTAATTCAAAAATTATATATATGAAATCTTACCTAGTTACTCTTCATTTGGTTTTACTAAGCTGTACCATCAAGTAACCTGCTGAGTTCTGTTGTTTTAAAAATAATCTTAATTTTTCAGTGATAAATGCCCACTCTAAAAAAGAGTAACATTCTTTGAGCATTCCATTTTTGTAAATTTTTATTTATTTTTCTTCAAGCCTAGAGAGATAGAAGAGAGAAAGAAAGAGAAAGGGCACATCAAGGCCTCCAGCCACTGAAAAAGAACTCCAGATGCATGTGCTGCATTATGCATCTGGCTTTATGTGGCTACTGGAGAACCGAACTCCAGACGTTAGGCTTTGCAGGCAAGCATCTTAATGGCTGAGACATCTCTCCAGCCACAGGCATTCCATTTTTAATCACTTAGACTGTTTTTAGAAAAGATTAAAGTTTTGACCCTTAAATAAGTCAGCTAGCTCAAGATTAAGTGCAATTATGAGATAATTGCATGAGATTTCATTTCCATGTTTCCTTGTAAAGCAACAGCCAATATTTTAGCAGATCTTTAATCCCATGTGCACACATCATTGATTTCAACTGCAAGGATAAAAATCTGACTTTAATTAAAATTTAACAAGCATCCTAGAATTGTTATAAAATTAATATTTTATAATATGTGATTCATTAACTGTGTACCTTAAGTGTCCATTTTGTAATAATTTCTTATAAAAGCAGAGAAGATTTACAGTAAACATTACATCTTTCAGGGGTTTCCTTTTAAATGAAAACGTATGAAAATTTAGTAAAATCAAGCCGGGTGTGGTGGCGCACACCTTTAATCCCAGCACTCGGGAGGCAGAGGTAGGAGGATCCCCGTGAGTTCAAGGCCACCCTGAGACTACATAGTGAATTCCAGGTCAGCCTGGGCTAGAGTGAGACCCTACCTCGCAAAACCAAAAAAAAAAAAAAAAAAAAATCTATTATTAGCTGGGTAAGGCATAAAATGTAGAAGTTGAAGAGACAAAGAAATTATAATGAAATGGTTTGAAATTTTTCCTCTAACAGGATAGTTTTTCTTTATGAGAAAGGAATGCAAATGTTTTCAATGACATATTTTAAAATATTCATTTAAGTCACTTCTCTTAGTTTTCACGATGAGGTTCTTTGATTTATAGGCTGTGACTATTTCTAGTAGTAATTTTTAAATTTAACTATTTTCTTTCAGTGGTCCTAGCACATGGGAGGCTGAGGCAAGAGTATCACTGTATTAGTCTGGGCTACAGAGCAAGACACTATCCAAAAATATAGAAAGAAAAAAGAAAATAAACATATGTGCTACTAAGAATCTGTTTCAAATTTGTGTGTCATTTACAATTATCTCTGTGTATATTCTAAGTATAAAAAGTTTGACTAGTCACTGGAAATTACCACATATAGGGCAATTTGCTCCAATGAAACTGCTCAGTTATTTTCCTATGTATTCTAGGAGATATGAATTATCTAATTTAGGGTGAAAAACCCAACCTGTGTGCTTGGCCTTCTGCCAAAGGTGTTAATGAAAATGACAAATAACAAATACATTGTTTAGCTATTCTCCCTCAAAGACATTAGCAAGGAAATAATTTTTAATACTATATTACCATCAAGAAGGATAAATACCCTGCTGGGCATGGTGTCACACACCTTTAATCTCAGTACTTTGGAGGCTGAGGCAGAAAGATTATAGATTCAAGGCCAGGGTGCTACCCAGAGAAACTCTGTCACAAAGAGAGGGAGAAAGGAATACGCACACAGTGGTGTTTGTGTGTGTGTGTGTGTGTGTGTGTGTGTGTGTGTGTGTGTGTGTGTGTAAGGGGAGAGAGAGAGATGCTTTGGTATTGAGCACGTAATATAAATGTTGTCCATACTAAAATGATTCTCAGTCCCTTCTCCTTTTTATTCATGTTGTTTTTTTTTATTTCACACTCCTTATAATGAATCACTTTTGATAAAAATAATTCACCTAAACTTAAGACACAGAATCTGACTGAATTATAGAGTGATTTGCTTTGGGATAAAATATAAAATTATTTTAATTTCAATATTAAAATGCATGTTTTATAAAAAAGATTCAATTTACAGCAGATGTACTTTGTAACTTAAGTAAGACATAAGGACTATCTATAAATATGTTTGCATTCTCTTTGCTTTTCATTCTTGTGTTGCCTTTGGCTTGGTGGGCCTGGGTCTCTATTCTAGAAATTATATTACATGAAAAGTATCAGAAATCTAACATGACCTTGATATGACAGCAGAATTTCATAAGATGTTAGTAGATAGGAGTGAGTTCTGTTACCAAGACACAAAAAGTTTAAGACAAAATTTATTAGCAGGGTTCTCAATTATATTCAATGTCATCACAGATAATATTAATAAGTTGGTATCTAAAATTAGTCACAGCATATCTTGGTCTGTTTTGTATGAATCAGCTGTGGGTATCACCTTTGGAAAGGACTATAGACGATTGAGTTCATTTTTATAGGATAACAACAAAGAACAATTTTTAAAATGTTAGCTAGTAAAATTGTACATACAATTTGACAAGGTCAGCCAAGTATCTAAGTCCTTCAGGCATTTAGAACTATATAAAATCACAGCCACTTGGCAGCAAGCTATGAAGAAGGACGTTTGACTTTCTCTCTGTTTCCTCTGCAGGAGTCTGAACTCATAGAACTACGAGAAACCATTGAAATGTTGAAGGCCCAGAATTCTGCTGCCCAGGCAGCCATCCAGGGAGCATTGAACGGCCCAGACCACCCTCCCAAAGGTACACCTAACACACTGCCATTTGTCATCCCATACAGTGGGCGTGTGAGTGCAGCCATATCTGCTTAGTTCCACTGACTTTTAGAGTGAAGAAGGTTAAGGCAATGAGATCAGAATTCCAAGCTTTGGCACTAAGTGATAGCTTTCACTATCAAATAATGTTTAACCTTAATGAATTTGAGAGTTACACACACATTCCCCTCCACTCACTCTGGTGAAGGTAGAGATGAAATAGTTGGTTGATGTAGGCATATCAGATGTCAAACACAGAGCAAGCCCAGCAATGAGTGGAGAATCAAGATCCAACATAAAAAAAATAAAATAGTGTGTTAATTAATTAAGTTATGGCCATGCAGAGCAACTTCTATTGTGTTGGGTCAAGGAGAAAGGGTATTTCCTACAGGTAATTTTAAAGTATAAAAAAAAAAGACTACAAATTTTCTTGTCTTTAGTATTACCATTTCTCTGTGATTTTAAAAGAATGAAACATTGCTCCTTACTGGAAAAATTCTCATTATTGTTATTTCATGATTTTCTTTACAGATGTTCTATTTATCAGATGTTCTATATACTTTACAGATGTTATATTTATGTCATGACTTTTCAACAGCATCAAATATGTCCACCTCTCTCTCAGTAGGCACCTATTCACCCTTGTGTACTCATGTTTTATTATTGATATCTTAAGCTCTCTTATGATTCTGAGCCTTGTGATTTTATACACTCTGTTTGAAATTACCTACCAACTCATCTTCTGCTGGAGCTACCATTATCACTTGTATATAATCTGCCCAATCTCCATCCCTATGTGAGGCTCAGCTCCTGACATAGATGTCTACCTACATGTCAAATGAGAAACCCTCTTGGATATCATCATCAGTTGTCTCTCAGGCTCTTTAAATTAAGCATCTCCAAGCTTGAATTTCCCATCTTTCCTCTCACACCCCCTACCCTTCAGTGTGCCTGGCCTTAGTAAATAGCATTGCTTGCCTTTCTTAAAGCTATAAATCTAGGTGTCATTCATAAGTACTCCTGTTATGAATCAGGGAGTCTATGTTTTTGTTGATTCTGCCTTGAAATATCTCTTTATGCTCAGCTCTCTCTGATCCTATTTTCACCATGTCTCCCCTGAACAATGACTACAGATTCCTGCTGTCTTTCTACTAGGAAAATGCACAATGGTATAGTGCTTTCTTAACTGCGCTGAAGGCAGGACAGGGTCAGGAGGGTCCCTGGACCTGGCTAGAAACCAGGAACACCAGTTTCACTGAGAGAACAAGAGACCTTGTCTTAAGGAAACAAGATAAAAAAGTAAAGACAACTGACATGCTCCTCTGACCTCCACACATGTTCACACACTGTGTTTGTATCTGCACACACTTGCATGTCCCCACACACATACACAAACACATCCTGTACTACACACATGCACACACACACACACACAAAATGAATGCCTTAACATTGTAATGTCTGTTTGCCAGCTTTATTCATGGAATAAATATTCTGTGGTTAATAATTTTGTGCCAGATGCCTTTCTGGACTTCATCTCTTGCTTTTGTTTTTGCACTGTACATTCTAGACTCCAGCTCTCCTGAATACTGTTCTAATGTTCATTTTATTTTTAATATTCTCTTTTTTAATTTGAAGCATTCTACCATGTTTGTTGAAAATAAATCCTTTTGGAAAACTTCAAAGTTTAGTCTAAGTAGGTCCACTGCCCCCTAAACTGGATAGGGTTCCCTGTGACATATTTCTAGAAATAGTATTAAAATTTACATTTTTAATATCAGTGCTGTTAAAATCTTTTCTGAATTATGGAGGGCTTTATATTTCATGCTAGTGACTGTGATGATGCCTGATATATATAAGAGGCTTGTCAACTTTTTTAAACAACAATTAAGGCTGGAGATATTGCTCAGCGGTTAAGGTGGTTGCTTCCAGAGCCTATGGACCCGTGTTCAATTCCCCAGTACCCATGTAAGCCAGATGCACAAAGTGGCACATGCATCTGGAGTTTGTTTGCAGTGGCTAGAGGCTCTGGCATGCCCATTCTCTCTCTGTCTGCATCTCTCTGCTTTCAAATAAATAAAATATATAAAACCAAATAATATACAGTATATGTATATATATGTATGTATATATATATATATGACACAATATATTCAAGCTGAAAGGAAAACTAGTTTTTGTGGCTACTTCTATTAGGAATTCAGCAACTTTCCATGTGGGGGAGTTGGTTTCTGTGCTGCATGGAAAATTACTGCATATTTAAAGCTTATCTTAGAGCTATAATAAAGCAGCTTATGTTTTAAATCTTCATGTCGTAAATAGGTCCAGAAGGGATTTAAAAAGGATTAATCCTTACTTTAATACACCACAAGCCACTGAAGTAAAACTTTCTGGAAGGATTCTTTTTATCTTAGGCAACAGGTAGCTTAATATACTAGTGGAATTAAAATGTAGAAATTCCTTTGCCCAGAAATGTGGGAGGGATAGTGTCTAAGAGACACAAACTAATAAGTCATAGCAAAATTGTTCCAGAAATTTTACAATATTGCCAAACTGTGGCAGAACCATGTACCACTTATTAGTTTACCATTCCTTCTCCAAAGTTATATATTCCATTGACAGTCTGATGAATGTCTACCATAACAGATGTATTTAAGCATCTACTAGCTATTGGCCACTTCATTGTATCTTAAACCCAAAGATAAATGTGAATGACTATATCCAAGTAGCCCACTTTTCACTACCAGGAAAATAAAGCAGATATATTTATTTGATAGTTTACATACTTTTATTTAAAATGATTAGAGCAATCATAAATGTTATAATAATGAAAGTTGAAAGTATAGGAAATTTTATTTTATACCAATGAGTCATTGTTTTTTTTTTTTTTGTTTGTTTATTTTTGTATTGTTTTTTGAGGTAGGGTCTCGCTCTAGTCCAGGTTGACCTGGAATTCACTCTGTAGTCTCAGGGTAGCCTTGAACTCATGGTGATCCTCCTACCTCTGCCTCCTGAGTGCTGGGATTAAAGGTGTGTGCCACCACGCCCGGCTTTGTATCATTGGTTTTAAAGTTCCTATCTCTATATAAACATGGAAGCGTTTTTTTTCTTAAGTGTTAGCAACAGTTCAGCTACATAAATATGGTTGAATACTAGAATATCAGACTTCACAGTTCCTGTCACCACAGAGGCCAATGAGCAAAAAGAGGCAATTAATCTGTAAATTGTACTTTATTCAGAGAGTTGGCAATCCAACAAAGCAGCAAGGTAATGCCCTGAAAACTGTCTTTCAATGTATCTTCAGCTAGCACATTAAATAGAGAGAATGCAGAAGGTGCTGGGAACGAGGGCAGTCAGCTATCCCGGAGTCCAGTCTTGCCCCTCTGGTCAGCTGGGCAGCCCTATTTCTAAGACTTTGTATATCTGTTTTATTGCCATACCTGGCGCTCTTTCCTTATTTTGTAGTTTTTTTGTTCAGGCACTTCTTGAACCATGGAGTCTAGTGAGTTTCTGTAGGTATCAAATTTATACTCATCCGAGGGCATCTGAGAGGAGAGAGGACTAATGGAGAAAAATGAACCACTCCCAGTGTGTATGCACTGCAGTGCAGTGTGACGCATATATGTGGCTTTATAATACAGGGTATAAAAGGTGCTCTTATCTGACTGTGTTTCCCTATCCTTCACATATATGTTCTTAAAATTGGCTCTTCCCTTATTCAGATAGCAGATGTTTATTGATAATCATTGTTAAGAGAACAAATTCTAGGGATTCTGAAAAATAGCTCTACTTCATCCTCCTATAAAGTAGTCAGAAACAAGTACCTTACATTTCTCACTAAGATAATCATCATATACATTTGTGTGTGTATTATAATATATATATATATATATATATATATATATATATATATATATATATATATATATATATATATATATATGTACCATATACTCTTGTTCTCAATGTAACTACTTGTAGTTAATTGCCAGGGCTATTTTTACTAAGCAGTCTGGATTTCATACTATTTCTATGGAAACTTTTTGAAAGCTGCATAATTTTTTGGCATCCTACAAGTTTCACTGAAGTGTATTTTACTTGGCTAATCTGCATTGATTCTAATTAAAGATATTAATAATAATATCCTAAACAAAAAGTTTGACTTTATAAATTCTCTTAGCATCTTACTAATGCTTGAAATGTTTGTTATAAGTAGAAAAATTCAATTTGCTTTAATTTTAATATCTGTAAATAATTCTTATAATTACTTAGAAAAAGTAGATGCCTTCCTTAAATATGAAATAGAAAGTGCTAATTATTCTATTTAAAATTGTATCTTCTGTACTAGGGAAGTATTGAATGTTTTTTACAAGTATAATATAATCATATGATATACAATTAACATAATACATTAATAGAATCATTGTAGCCCTGAGCTTTATATTAATATTTTTCAGGTATATGACCATATGAAAATTATACCCAGTAGTTAAGCCTTAAGGATAAAATGCTAATCATTGTTATTAGTATTAACAGTTCTGTCATGGACAGAGACTAGGGTTATGTTAGAATAATCACACAGTAGTAAATATATTCTAGGACTGTGTTGATGGCTCAGCAATTAAAGGCACTTGCCTGTAAAGCCTGACAACTCAGGTTAGATAACCAAGTACCCATGTAAAATCAGATGCACCAAATGGCACATGCATCTGGAGTTTGTCTGCTGTAGCAAGTGGCTCTGGAATGCTCTCTCTCCTCCCTGGTTTCAAATATAAATAATTAATCTTGAAATAAATAAATATGTCCTATTTAACTAACAAGCAAGCTCATTCTACCTTAATTGCTTTGCACAAGAGGTAAGGAGGGGAGAGAGAGAGAGAGAGAGAGAGAGAGAGAGAGAGAGAGAGAGAGAGAGAGAGAGAGAGAGAGAGAGAGAGAGAAGAGTTTTATACAACCAAGGATTTTCTCCTCATTGCTTTCTTGACCTTGATCAACCTAACTTTACACTTCAACTTCCTAATCTGGGAGTTGATATGCTCGCATGAGTTCCAAGGTTTGTTTTGGCTCTGACCTGTTATGATTCAGTGAAATGGAAAGTTAATGTATTTGACGCCAGTAACTTTATTCAGAGCACAAATATTAAAACAGATTAATTCTCATCCTATTATGAATTTCCATTTAGTCTGTGGGACTAATCATTTGGAATCAATCATTTTTGGAAGAGTTATTTGACCCAGGTATTGAGTAGAAATCACAAGCATAGCTTTTCATTTCTGGACAAAACACAGAACTCCTGAATCACCAGTGCTACCAACTCAGGTGAGACTCCACTGAATCCTCATGCAGACACTTAGTTAATTAAAGCCAATATGGTTGTTCTTTATTAACCTTATAAGGCCCAAACTGCACTGCAATGCTATCTTTATTAGTGAACATCCTTGCAGAGAGCCTCAAAGACTTATTTGTTCAGAGTGAACTGGTGAGCGAGTGAACGTGACCCTCTCTGTCTGTTGCTAGACCTCCGCATCAGAAGACAGCACTCCTCGGAAAGTGTCTCTAGTATCAACAGTGCCACGAGCCACTCCAGCATTGGCTGTGGTAATGATGCAGACTCCAAGAAAAAGAAAAAGAAAAACTGGGTAAGCCTCCATCACTCACTGAATTTAGTAGCTTGCACAGTGACCAGAAGGGTTTGTTTGGTTTTGTTTTTTGAGGTTTGAGAAATCTGCAGCAGTTGATAGATCTCCATCCCAGGGTTTGGCACCTCAAATGCTTCACTTGACCCCAAGATTAGGGTGCAGGGATGAAGAGCATACCTCTTGACATTTGATCTGTCATTAGGGATATGTTGTGAGGTTGGAGAGGAAAATGAAAAAGATCACGGTGATGGTGGTGGTGGTTTGGGTGGTGGTGGAGAAAAGGAGAATTAGAAAGGTTAAGAAAGAGAATATGAAAGTTGTCCCTCACCCCTGGACTGTGCAGTCTACAGTGAATAAAGCTTCAGTTGCTAAGAAATTAACTATATTAGCCTCTACTTGATTATTTCTTTACCAACTGACCATAGTGGAGCATAGCAATGAACAGAACAGTGCGCTAAATCTGCTAGAGATATAGCATCATGATTTATGATATTAATCCGTCAAGAAAACTTTAGGGGGATACACTGTCACTGAAGAAATTATAACAATTAATAAGCACTATAGAATTTCCATTATTACCATGATCCAACAGTAAACCTTTAAATAAATATAGCTCTTGATGAAATCCACAACAGGACTGTTAGAGGATTTTACCAGAGTTTGTAAATAATGAAAAAAAACATATATTTTTGTTTTAAAACAATGTTTGTGCAGGTGATATTTTAAAATACTGATCAGCCTTCATTCCCTTGATTTGTAATTCCACACTCTTTCATGTTTCTGCAAGGTGGACTCTAGAGGGAGTGAGGTGAATATAAACTGCGGACCATTTGGCATGCATCTATACAAAACCCCCTACCTTGGCATGAATGCTATTCATTTTGGCAGTAGGCTTTTATACCTCTTTAAAAACAGATTACCTTGTATGTCTTTTCTTTGTGTCTTTTCATTTTAATCTCAAATTTTAAAGAGAAGGAAAACCTCTTTCTGAACAGAGCTGTAGGGGATACCAATTCTGCATCTGAATAGTCTGGGCATTGAAAATTTGAATAGAAAATCACAATTAATGAAGTGTTAGGTGAATTTGATTTCATTTTGCTTTTTAAGTTGTACTGTCAGCAGGATATGACTTGATTGTAGCGCTAAAGTGGCCATTTAAAACAAATTGCCTTGAAGAGAGGAAGAATTGGCAACCAAGATCCCTTCAAGGTACTTAGTTTTAAATGAGAGCTCTGACAGCCATGCCCTTGACCATGCACTATTTAAAAGCCTTACTTGTTTGCGCTGAGCTGGATTAATACAAGAATAAAAGGAAAACAAAGAACACAGTATTATTTTACCTTTTTTTTTCTTTTAAGAGATACTGTGCCGCCATTGTTAATACTCTGCTTACATATACTGACCCCAGGCAGTGGCTAGGACAGCAATTGCAAACTAACACCCCAAAGCAAATCCCTGCAAATGCCAGTGGGTAGGATAGTTAACATCTGTCCTCCTTTCAGCTCCGAAGCTCTTTCAAACAAGCCTTTGGGAAGAAAAAGTCAACCAAGCCTCCATCCTCCCATTCGGACATCGAAGAGCTTACAGATTCCTCTCTGCCAGCATCTCCCAAGCTGTCCCATAACACTGGAGACTGTGGTTCTACGTCCATGAAGCCATCCCAGTCTGCCTCAGCGTAAGTCAAGTCTTTGGCAGGGCTCTGATGTACCTTTGAAATAGACAACATCAGGCAAGGCCCATACTGATGTCCTAAATGCAATCAGGTGCTCTTTCCCATTCGTTTTCAAATTTCACTGGGAATGGTGGACAATCTTTATTTTCTTTAATTTTATGTATCTAGTGTTATTTAATTTCATTCTTCACTTTTCTAAATCATTATTTTCCCATTTTACTTGCATTTATCTGTGTGTCTGTCGAACTGTGCATACATGCAGGTCACCCCTTGTCTGGCCACCAAAGAAACGGCACAATGGCCCTGTGATCTACAAGCATAGATCCCGGTAAAATAGTGTGATGCATGAAAACTTCTAAGACCCGGGTTCTAACCCAGCAGTGTTCGGTGTTGACCCTTCTAAAACCCCTTGCATGTGTTACCGCTACAAATAATTTCTTTCCACTAAAATTTCATTTCCTAAAACCAACCCACTTTCTCTTTGTGACCCTATTATATAACAATCCTATAGCAGCCCACTGTTTATGGTACAAGGAGAACATAGCATTTAAAATGTGAAATAGTAACTGATGAAATGGTTACGTTTGCTATAAACACTATTCAATCATATTTTATTGTATGCCCAATGGCAACGACTGTCATAGAACTGCATGTAAAACAGGGGCGCTGAGCATCTGCAACATAACCTCATCACCTACATAGGAAGGAAGGGTGTATGGTCACAATGTGATCAACACTCTTAAGTCCTCAAGTTTTAAATGGAAAACATATTAGTTAATATGAAGAAATCTCTTGACCAATTTAAAAAAAATGAAACGCTCCACAAATCAAAATGAAACAAAAAAAAGATATAATATATATGACCTTCAAACAGCTCGTAACTAGCCTCTGAGTGTGGCTGAAGTCTGTAACTGGGCTTCAGTAGCTCCGATCCCCTAAATCATCTGAGCCCAACAGGAACATTATATAACCCTCATCCATTATTTAAATGTCCAAAACTAATCTCAGCAAATTATTTCCTACCATATTTATATTGGATTTTCATGGTAACTGAGTAACGGTGTTGAGGCAAATAAGGTTATTGTTGCAGTTTCACAAAAGAAATCAGCATTTTGAGCATGTAAAAAGGAATTTCTCATAAGTGTTTTAGCTCCATAAACTTTATATCTTAGAGCGAGGGAGGGAGGAAGAGAGAGAGAAAGAGAAAGAGGAGGACTGAATTAAATAAGCAAACTATAAAAGTTTGTTTACTACAAGTGGTGGGCATATCTGTATATTGCTTATTATTTTCTGTACATTTTGTTTATGTAAGTTGCTTGACAATTTAAGTTCCAGTTATTCTTTTAAATTACAATATGTAACATCCCATGTTTTAAATGGAAACTTACATCCCTTTAACCCTATAGAAAGAAATGTGGCAATGCTATGACATGTCTTTCATACATGTCTGGATGCAGGGGATTCTGAGGGTGGGTCACTTTATAGTCTCTAATACTAGAGTGTTGGTAACCTTGAGTGCACAGGACTAAAAGGTGAAGGGAAACCTGGCTATGAAAGCATTAACATGCTGCAGCCCCCTCTCCTTTCACTGTTTTAGCCCCAGCAAATCATCTCTGCACCTACTGGACACTAGTGTGGCTCAGTCTTTAAAAGAGCCATGGTTTCTCCTAATCCCCCGGCTTCCCCAGAACACCGATTTTCTGTGTGATTTGTTTTCCCTTCAGGATCTGTGAATGCACAGAGGCTGAGGCAGAGATAATCCTGCAGCTGAAGAGCGAGCTCAGAGAAAAGGAATTGAAATTAACAGACATACGACTGGAGGCCCTGAGCTCAGCTCACCATCTTGATCAGATCCGGGAGGCCATGAACCGGATGCAGGTCTGTGCAAGGACACCTTCAGGGAACAAAATGGAGAAATAAAAATGTTGCCTCTTTTCTCCTCTTGGTTATTATACAGCACATTCCTCTTTAAAGGCCACCATGGAAATGCAGTCTGTTTGTTCTGGTTTAAAACTCAGCTGTTAATACCGAATGGAGAATTTGTTCAAATCAAGTTAGAAGTGGGTGGCAAACTGACCATTTGTACTCAGTGCCATTCAAGATAATGTGCCAATGACTGGATTCACACAGAAAGCTAAGTTTTTCAGAAACTACTACAATTTTTGCTTCTTCACTTTTCCATGAGCTACTTCTATGTAAGCTTTAAAGAAAACATTCTTTTGAAATCTGATTTTCAAATACCTTCGCCTAGTTTCTACTGAAAAACAAAAATAACGAGGAACCTACAGGAATTGGACACAAGCTTCCTGAATATGGAAGTAAACGTGGTTGAGGACGCCATCTGTAACAGAAAAGCTTTTGTCATTTTTAGAAGCAGCTATAGGCTTAATTCAGAGCCAGTCTGTGCTCAGACTTAGTTTTCATTTTATTACTGTAAACCAGTCATCGCTGGGTGGCACCAACTCCTGACATGAGACCGATTCACCTGCTGCTGTATGTATTCATGAGCAGGCTTCAGTTGTTTTTATAAGCTTAGTGCCCCATTTTGAAAAGAAAAGACTTTTGCATGTATTAGCTAGGATGCTGAAGAAATTTGAAATCACCTTTCTTATTTTTTGTTTTGCTTCTACTCTCCATAAATTCACAGAAGAATAAACAGTATTTTCATATCATCATTGATCATTAGCAAACTATTCAATTATTTTCTTTTTTCATGCAAATATCACAGTTTAATTTTTTTACAGTTGAGTAAAATTGTATTTTGTGTGTGTGTGTGTGTGCCACATTTTCCTTTCTTGTCTTTCTGTTGATGGACATCTAGGTTAGTTCCAGTTCCTACCACAGTCAATTATAGTCATAATTCAAATGAGACAAAGTCTTGAAAAGCTTTTATGTCGTTTTGTTCTTTTATTTTCTTGTATTTGGTTTTTGCATTACTGGGAAGATTAGAAAATGGGGCATTTTACACCCTAGGAAAGTATGCTATCTCTTGGTTCCATTCCTAGCCCAAAAAAACATCTTAAATGGATACATATTTTTTTTTGACTAGGACTTGGAACATAACTAGGTATAGAGCACTTGCCTAGCATGGATGAGGTCCTGAATTCAATTCCCAGGACCACAAACATTGATAACAGGAATCGGGTCTATATTTGTGAATTCAGGAATACATACATGGGAGAGAAAAAGGTCAACTTTGTTTCTTTGGAATGAGATCATGTTTTCATAATCGACGTGTGGTTCATATTTCACCACCTTTTAGAGAAGCTTTAAATTGACTCTGATACACACATTAGTATGATCATCTCAAACGTGTGTTTCTTCCCTGTTTTCTGTCTTTGGAACAGAATGAAATTGAAATACTGAAGGCTGAAAATGACCGGTTGAAGGCTGAAACTGGGAACACGGCCAAACCCGCCAGGCCTCCTTCTGAGTCCTCCAGCACGGCGTCCTCCTCCTCCTCCCGCCAGTCCCTGGGGCTTTCTCTCAACAATCTGAACATCACCGAGGCGGTTACCTCAGGTGTGTGTGTGTGTGTGTGTGTGTGTGTGTGTGTGTGTGTGTGTGTGTGCCTGGATCACAGCTGGCTACCTCAGCATGTTCAGGACAGCCTGGAATCTGGATAACCATACCCTTTCCCAAAATGCTCAAATGCCAAATCTTCATCTGAAAAATTGAGTCAATCTGTGATTTGAAAAGACCATTTTCTGTGAAACAGAGTCTTCAAGATAAGGTGTTCATATGAGCTTTCAAATGTTGATCCCTGTGCTTGGGATAAACATTACCCATGATTATGAACAGGGTAAGACATGACAAATATTCGTGGTGATGGCCAGTCTCTCGTACAATAACTTCATGCCAGTTTATAGAGATTTCAGTGTGCAAAGCCAGTTTCTAATCCGACTGCATGATCTTTCATGTCACTGTCTATAGAACATAACACCACTCCATTATGCAGGTTGTAGCTCTATGAAACTTTCAGCAGACGAAGAGACTCCTCTGGATTTCATTATTGTATTCAGCATACTAATGATATGTCAAGGATAGAATCATATGACTTTATATCTTTTTCATATCTGATGCACAAGTCCATTATAAAGTATGAGTCTTCTTGCTGTGACAGTGAATCATGGATATAGAATTCCCTTTAGGAATTGTTTGCATGGGAATATTTGCCAAAAGAGCTCAGTTGGGAGAGCGACTGACAGAAGAAATTGTTTACATGGGGATCTATGGTGAATGTAGAGGATGCCCACCAGGTGATGCTGGAAACCAATGATGGATGCATCCCAGGGTCGGTTTAGATAGCTGAAACACTTCATTGCTTCCTTTAAATTACAATGAAATGTAGAAGAAACAGAGAGACAATGGGGAAAATACGGGAAATGACACTGCATCCTGACATTGATTACATTTCTAATAACTCACATTTTCAGAAAGTCAGAAGGGCAGTTTTTCATAGCATAAAACCAATGCTATAAATATATATGTGTCTTCATCTAATATTTAAAAGGCCAATTAGAGCTTCTTGCCATTTACACAATGTGTGTAAATATTTGAAACAGTAACTTATGTTCCACTGTCAATGGGAAAAGTTTGAATAAATACACAGCCAAAAGGATAATATTTGTAACCAAAAAAAATCTCACCACACAAAACTCAATGGAAAAATATCTTAAAAACCTTATCTCATGTTCAGAGTAGTCCTAGTGTATGGCTCCTGTTTAACCCCCATTTAGAGCAGCAACAGGTTATACTCCACCAACTACTATTCTCTTCAGTATTATTCCTACTGTTCCCTGTCCTCCCCTTGGTCTATAACTCCACCATGAACATGCATCATTCTAAATATTCTAAATAATATGCAATAATATATTAATATATTTTAATATTAATAATATATATATATATGGTGATGGATTTGTTTGCATTTGAAGCAAAATCTGTGTAGTTACCCCAGGCAGCTGCTTTAGAATTTTGTATGTAGCCAAGACTGGCCTTGAAACCCTGATCCTCCTGTCTCCACCTCTCAAGTAATGGAATAACAGGAGCATGTCTCTACACCTGACTCATTCCCAGCTCTTATAATCAAGGTTTTTACACTTTGTTCTTTTCCACCCTTTTTTCTTGCCTAGGACACTTTAGATTTTGCTTATTTCGAACCCCATGCCTCAGTGAAACCTCCAGGACTATGTGTCGGGAAGACTCTCCTGCCAGTTACTCTAAGGCCACATTTATGTCATGCTGATTACTTACCACATTCTGAAATTAGTCTTGTTGAGAATGTATATTCCAGAAGATCAGGAAATATATTTTCTTTTTTACTTTGATATCCATACCAATGCCCAGTACTTCCTGATAGATTTTATGGTGAATAAGTATTATCTTGATTGTTGTGACTATTTCTGAGTCACTGAATGAAGTGCTAAATAGGAGTTTTGGTTATGAAGTAGAAGTTTAAATATGAAGAGCCAGTGGTAAGCTACATTAAGCTTTGAAAATTGGGAACAAGAGAATTAAAGTAATTCTTAAAGCATTTGTATCAAGACAGTATTCATCCATTTTCCTGGGATAAGTTATGGAGATTCATGATATCTGTGCATTGTAAATAATTGGCTCAGAGTGAAAACCAACTCTTCAAATATGACCACTTTTATCCACTGAGAATATATTTTCTAGGGAGAGATAATGCCATGGTTAAAGTATACTAACACCATATAAAAATGGTAGATTCAAAGCGTTTAGGGTGAACTGGGACCCTGGAAGTCAAGAGCAGGAGTGCCCTTGGACTCATATTTGCAGCCTCCACTTATCCCTGGCCTAACCTGTTTTTCAAAGAACAACCTGAGCCCCTCCCTAGAGTGGGAGGTCTCCTTGACTAGAATTCAAGCTTAACTACCTGGGCCCAGATCAATCTGCTGTCTCTCTGGCTCACCTGAGCCAGGGGATATAGCTACCTGGAGGAGGCAGATTTTTCTCTTCTCTCACAGGCCAGCAAAGACCTCTGAATCTCCAGGCTTAGGTAAGGCCCCTCACCATAGCTATTAGAGTATTGGTGAGGGCAAGGGGCTTCTTTCCCACATGGACTTTTTGCCCTCATGATGGGGGCCTTCAATATTTTCGCTTCTTAATCCAATAAAGCTCCTCTAAAACTTACCGTCTGGTGGTAAGGTTTTTTAATTAATGAATTTAATTATTTGAATTCATATGATAAGAATTCTGGTATACCAAATTTGTAGGTGTGTTGGTGTATTGGCAAGGAACCCCCCCCAAAAAAACCCTTTTACAGTAACACAGCTATATTATATGCCAAATACCTGAAAATAATTTTGACAGTCAGTCTCAGCAGCATTCATGAATTACATGGGTTTTGAGTTAAAATGTTTTAGTTTGGATAGAAAAAACTCAGATTGATTTTCAGTTCGCTATGGTTATAATAGTGACTAAATGTTACTCAGGTATTATTCTGACCTCTTTGAAATTTTTTAATTGTATTTCCTCATCCAAAGTAACTGATTCAACAGTTGGGTGAAGATTTTTGGAAGCAGAAATAAATTCTTGGATTGAAATGTTAGTTCATTCACCTAATTCATCTTCCTGAAGGCTGAGGATTTTCAAAGCAGCCAGGCTAGAATGCAGAGCGATTCCACTGAACAGTAGAAAACTTGACAGCACAATGCATGGCCAGGAAATAAATCTCAGCTAATATTGCTCTACTCTGTGTGTCTCTTTTGAAATTTGGTAGATATTTTGCTAGACGATGCTGGTGATGCAACTGGACATAAGGATGGCCGCAGTGTAAAAATTATAGTGTCCATAAGCAAGGACTATGGTCGAGCACAGGTATTGCTTGAATTTTACATTCTTTATAAATAAAGGGTGAGTAGTCTTACTAGTTAAATGGATTCTACAGTGTAGTGATTGTCTTGGTAAATATTCTATTGGGGTTGTGGCCTTGTACTAGCTGAATGTGTTATGCATAACTAAAACTATAGAGACAAAGAAATGCCATCAGCATACACTTAGAAATATGTCTCAGTTGTAGCTCATATTCTTTGAAGACAATATTGGCTGTCAGAAACTAAATATTGTCTGAAACTAAAATACAAAGTATTGTCTTATGTAAGTATTATGTTTCCTATGTCTTTCAAGATCACTTATAGATATGACAGGTAGAAGCTTGTCACTAATATAATCTCTTTGCAAAGAGAAAACTGTGAGATCAGTGGAAATTGTGGACATCATAGTAACATATATTCGACTGAACTCAGCAGGATAAATGCTGTTAGTGTTGCTTTCCCACATTTTTTTTATAAACATGGTCCTACATAATCGGTCAAGGATTTGATTTTTCTGGACTCAAATTACTTTCAAATTGCCAACACCATCTAACTCAATGTCTTTGTTAAAACAAAACTTTAACTTGAATTGTTACTGAGGAACCCAGAGTAAAAAATTGTAAGTATCCATTGTTTTATCAATCAACAATATAATCCTTTATCTTAAAAATATGTGGAACACTTAAATTTAAAAAGTGAGCTCACACTAGTAAATTTTCACATGGAACAAATATTAGGAATCCAATGTCATAAACTTTCGCCATATATGGTGGATTTGTGCCTACTTTCCTTATTTGGGTATTCCTGCTAAGAGTCTCAGTGAAACCTCAGCTAGCTTTAATCTTAAAACAGCTTTAATAAAGCATTGTTAAGCAGTTTTCACCACATTAAGCAATACTGGATAATAAGATTTCCTTTCCAGAATAATTCGAATAGACAGGGGCTTGAACACTTTTTTGCTAATAGAGCTTCGAGAGAAGTCAGTGCCTTAGTATGACTGTACTACCAGAGAAAAGAGAGCTCAAAGAAACATGATTTTATTTTCTCACAGTTTGAGAGGAGACATATGCAAATAAAAGCTCTGGCCAATTTTATCACTAGTACAAACTTCCCTCTTAGTTTACAGATGGTCAACTTCTTGGACAGTTTTCACATTGTATTACTCCACTGTGTGAGACAGAGATAGAGAGAGAGAGAGAGAGAGAGAGAGAGAGAGAGAGAGAGAGAGAGAGAGAGAGAGAGAGAGCATGACCCAGCATGACTCAGGAAAATTTGTGGAAGAAGTGGTGGGAGCCATGGGGGGGGAGAATATCTAATGTATAAAGGGGTATGATATCCTGGTTTTAAGGGGTTTTCTCTAATTACACATGATACTGAGCATCTTGCTATATTTATATATGTATATATATATATAAATATAAATTATTTTATATATATACATACTAACAAAAATGTTTAAATAAAATAAAGTATATTTGTGGTGAGTCCAGAAATTTTATCCAGTAGATACTTATAAATATAAATTTTATGATTAATTCAAAATTACTCCTCTAAAGGGGTAAACACCATACTATCATTGTTGACTTATTTGCAAAGTTTCATTGAATTGTAAATTAAAATTTATAAAGAATGAGTGTTGGAGTTATAAAGGATAAGATCATATTATATAGCTCTATTCTGTTTTACTATTACCTACTTCTCCTTGGAAGAGAGTTCTAACAATGTTGATATGCAAGGCAATTAATTCACTCTGATCCTTTTAGCCTTCTAGTTCTGAATAGGGCCTTGGCATATCTATGACTTCATCTAATCTCTCTCTCTCTCTCTCATGATTATTGCTCTAGTTACTTAGTTTTTTTTTTTGGTTGATTAATTTGCTGGTATATGTTTTGTTATATATAACCACCACATATTCTTGTTACTATGGGATCCACTGGCTCAGTTAATTCTTTAGTTTTAAATACCAACTGTATAAGTAAATTTTACTAGAAAATATATCACTGAAATAATGTACATAAACTGGCTTTATCTTGCTTTGTTTTGCTCTTATTAAGGACCAAAAGTCTCAGGCATATTTGATAGGCTCCATTGGTGTCAGTGGGCAAACCAAATGGGATGTCTTGGACGGTGTAATTAGACGTCTTTTTAAGGTATGTTGTCCAAGATAACCTGAAATTTATTTTCATGTGCGTTCTCTATTAGATGTTTTACTTAACTTTGATAATACAAATATATAAGCTGTTCCTAACTTGTACTATTTGATATTAGCTGTTCTTATATTATCCATGTCCCAAATTCTTGGCCACCAGCTTATATCCCAATGAGTACTGTCTTTGTTGTAGATGTGTTAAGGCTCTGTTTTCACTTACATTTTTCTGGGTACCATTTTAGGAATATGTGCTCCGAGTTGACACATCCTCTAGTCTTGGTCTGAGCTCTGACTGTATTGCTAGCTACTGTATAGGAGATTTAACTAGATCCCAAAACCTGGAAGTGCCTGAAATGCTGCCTTGTGGATACCTCGTTGGAGACAACAATACCATCACTGTGAACTTGAAAGGTAAACAGAAAAGTGCACTGAGTTTTTATCCATATCTCCCTCTTTGTTCTTGTTGCACTTTTCCTTCAAATATTCAGATTTTCATAAGTCCATACACTATGTAAATCTCTCTTATAATTTTGGTATGAAATGGCCATATTGATTAAGAAAATCCTGAACTTCTGCCAAAACATTAAAATCCAAAGAAATTACTATGTTCTGGGATGTGGAACTTAGTACAAGAGCTAGCAAAACTCACAGAAAGAAATGTAATGCAGAGAATTTTGGTCTCTAGTTTACCTCCATTCTTGTCTTTCAAAGAAAATTACTGTGTTTTCTAAACCAAAATCTCCATCCGTACATGCTGGGTTGAAAGCTATGTGTACTCAGTAAGTATCCCCTGGAGATACAGAATGGAAGTTAAGAGTCAGGGATGAGAGATTCGATTTCTTTGCTTTGGATGACTTGATTAGTTGTAGGCTAACAGAATGCCTGGCAAATGCTTTCTCTACCATTCCGTGTTGGCACACTGTTCAAGAATCTACATAAAGTGTGGTGCAACAGAGGGATTCATCAGTATTTCTTTTTATGATTAAGGTGATTGGTTTAGTGAAAGAAGATATGAGCACTCCTTTTTAAATTCCTCGCTAGACACCACAATGTATATTTTCAAAAACTCAAGTGATTGAACAGGTGATGCCATGAGAGATGAAAAGAATAAGAAGGGGAGTGAGATGGAAGGAAAAAGATCATGCATCCATATTCAAGTCTATAGTATACTTCCCTCTTAGCCGAGCTAACAACTTTCACAGGGAAGGAAGATGTGTGATAGAATCTGTGCTTCCATTTCATTTCTTTCTTGAAATACCGTGGGAATACACGATATTGTCAGTGAGGGAAGCCGGGAGAAAAGGGAACAGCTTGGATGCTCAATACGCCTTTTTACCAATATATTCTGCCTGCAAGTAGCCAAAAATGTTTATGGATTAGAAACATGAAGTACTGTTTTGCAAGGACTGTATTCCTGTAACTATCAAAGCTCTGATTTTGGTTGATAACAACTCTTTCATTCTAGCTGAGGCAAAATAGGAAGGCATGTTATTCCCTTTGTTTCTTCCTTCAGGGGTAGAAGAAAACAGTTTGGACAGTTTTGTTTTTGATACACTGATTCCTAAACCAATTACCCAAAGGTACTTTAACTTGTTGATGGAGCATCACAGAATTATACTCTCAGGACCAAGTGGTACTGGAAAGACCTACTTAGCGAACAAACTTGCTGAATATGTAATAACCAAATCCGGGAGGAAAAAAACAGAGGATGCAATCGCCACCTTTAATGTGGACCACAAGTCAAGTAAGGTAAGTCGGAATCTTAAAAGGACACCTGCTAAAGAAACCAAGATTTAAGATTATGTGAGTCTTGTCCATTTTGCATGTGGAAACAATAACCATCTCTTGACTAAAACTAGAATCTAATGGATAAATACACTTGGCTTTATCAATTGACAAAACCCTGTTATTTTCACTAGCATTCACTTACCATGTATTCCAAAAGGCATTGGAAATATACAGAATGATATGTCAGAGCCTCAGTTGTTGATTCCTTTCAGACATTTAGTGATGAAGTGATAGAGAAGAAAAAGACCCATTATGTACAGTGTTGTAGAAGCAAGAGTGGACAATGACCCCATTAGAAGTAAACTAGGTTCTGAAAAAGGCAAGAGTTGGTCTGAGTATCAGTAAGGAAGTGGAAAGGAACTGGGGCATTGCAGGTATGGGGATTGTATTGGCAGTAACTACACACTTCAATGCAGAGCTTCTGAGACAAGAGCAATTTGATCAAACTCTTGGGAGACTGAGAAATGGTACAATTCACCAGTGACTAAGCTCTCCTGTGCCACAGTAATTAGATGGAGCATGCTGGCCTATCATGCTGACATGGGAGACTATAAAACCTAATGAGTACTTTCTTACATACTGAGTAAAATAGCAAATACTTAAAAGGCCTTTAATCTCAGCACTCAGGAGGTAGAGGTAGGAGGATTGCCATGAGTTCAAGGCCACTCTAAGGCTACATAGTGAATTCCAGGTCAGCCTGGGCTAGAGTGAGAAACCAAAAAAAAATTTTTTAAAATAAATAAATAAAAAGGGAAGTAATTGATACCTAAGGTATTAATGATTCTAAACCAATGATTCTAAACTTATCACTTTTATTTGTTAAAATCTGAACAAATCCTTCCTGTGGTTTCCTTGGGAAAATTCAACTTCAGTAAGCAGTACCTTCATCAAATCCCAATGATACTGGGTCATACTATATTTTTTTAATGACCTGTTCAGAGGACAGAAACTCACCCAGTCTCTCAGTGTGTAAGTCAGTTTGTTGCCACTGTGAGAAAATCCCTTAGGTAAACAACTTAAGAAAAGAAAAAAAATGTTTGGTTTATGATGTCTTAGTCCATGGTCAGCTGGCTTCTTTACTATGAGCTGTATGAGTGAACATATCATGGAGATTGGAAAGCAGGGCAGAACAAAGTTGTTCACCTTATGGGAGCCAGGTGCCAGAGAGAAAGAGGGAAGAAATACATTTAAAGGCTATATTTTGCCCCCAGTGAAGCCTTCCTTCAACCAAGCCCTATCTCTGAAAAGTCCATTTAGTATAAACTCATCAATGGATTCATTCTTTGAAGATATTAACAACCACTTGATCAAATGCCCTTCCCAAAACCACTAAACCTTTCATACATGAGCCTTTGAGGGGGTCATGTCATACCTAATCCATAATACTCAACAGCCTCAGCTTTTCAAATTTTCAGAAATAAATGTGACTCCCAAACCTATTTTGAATTCGTGAAATAAACCAAGCAAACATATAGCTTAATAAACCTAAAGTTCTCTGCAGGGAAATGCATTCAGTCGGGGACTATCACAAAATTTCATTGCCCTTCATTTTGTTTCCTCGTGTATAAAATGAGGGAAGTCATTGGGTTGTGGTAAGGACTGAGTGAGTGTATGTGCATTTGATGGGGCTGAGGAACAGATAGATAGACAAAACATCAGATGTAGCAAGTCCAGAATACAGTTTACTTTCAATTATTAATTATAGCCCTTGGCTCCCAATAAAGATTTCTGGCACAAATACACACACTCTGCCCCCCCATACACACCTTGATTCAAAAATTGTCTTCAAAGGGAACAGTGATATACATAACATATAAAGAAGTGTTTCAAACTTAAATATATAATGCCGTGAATTGGGCCACTTTCTTTAAAGTTTACCACTATTTAAATTGTGGTCAACAGACAGATTCCTTGTCACTTCAGCTAAAGAGACAGGAAACCTGAGGAGACAAGCTGGAGTCTTGTCCCAGCCAAAGAGGAAGGGTAAAAAGGTTTGCATGCTCCCCTCAGTAACAACATACAAAGAGGGTGGAACCGGGTTGACTCCTAGACTATCTATAACCCCCTGCCCCATGGACTGATCCAGACTACCCATGGAGGAGGATACCCAGCTGATCAGGGACAGGGAGGAGGGAAATTGGGGAAATGGGGATATCAACTCATTATCTGTTCCTTAAATGTAGCTAATTATGGATAACAATAATAATAATAATAATAATAATAATAATAATAATAATAATAATAATAAAATAATAATAATAATAAGGTTTGTATGCTGATGCCTGCATAGTTAATGCCTCCTGTGATCCCGTCTCTTTATATCTTTACAAGAAACCTTTTAAACACAGTATGTTTTTCTTTTCAGCCAAAAGTGATGAAAGGATTCTAGGGTTTCTTAGGTATACTTGGGTTCTCCTTGGTTTTTCCCCAGTGTTAGTATACCAGATCTCTGCACAAGTTCTTAGTTTTTTTTTTTTTCCTTAAAGTAGTTTGAAAATAAGTAAAATAGATTCACTAGAAGAGACCACAACATTGTGATAAAATTGAGAATTATTTACTATAAAGGGGAGAAGTAAAGATATTGTCTTTTCTCCTCATTAGAATACAATTTTGACATATTGAAAGAAAACAGGCCACTTCCATAACAAAATATAGTTTCATAAAACTCATTTACATGAGTTATATGTGTTTCTTAAATTTAATTTCTAAAAATGATTTGGTGCTTAGAAAGGCTTTTAATTATGTTTTGTCTTTTAATTTTTTTCTAATTAAATATTTGTAAATTTTTTTTGCTTTTTCAGAAAAACTATTATGTAAAACTATTATATAAAATAACACTATTATTAGATCTGTTCACTTTTTGCTGTTACTAAATAATGGTTAAAATTTTAATTCCTGGAACTGGAGAGATATCTCAGCAGTTAAGGCACTTGCCTGCAAAGCCTAAAGACCCAGTTCAATTTCCAAGTACCCACATAAAGCCAGATGCACACAGTGACCCATGCTTCTAGAGTTTATTTGCAAATATTAGAGGCCCTGGCATGCCCATACTCTCTCTCTCTCTCTCTCTCTCTCTCTCTCTCTCTCTCTCTCTCTCTCTCTCTTTCTCTCCTTACAAATAAATAAATAAAATAAAAATAATTTTAGGAGTATATAAATGAAACTAGTGATTTTGGGAAACAGTAATAGGGAGAACCCTATAGACAAATCATTTGACATTAATTACCCATAAAATACAACTGAAATATGTTTGTAACTTTCTGTTTGCTGGATATAAATGAGCTGTAGTAATGGTGTGCACAGAGACACTAACAGGATGTGGCTTCTGCTTGCAAAGTTGAAAGACACTGCACATGGTATTTTTGAGGGGTGCATGTGTGTGTAAGTGAGGATGATATAAAAGAAGAGGGGGGACAAGTTAAGATTGTGCTGGGGTAGCTGGAAATATATATAATTATGGAAATAAAATGCTGATGAGGCATGAAATAATTGGTCCTTTTTCTGATGGAGCTGTGTCATTGCTGGGATGTTTTTATACTATGCCATAGAAAACACCGAAGAGATACAGCCCCAAAGCACTTTTAGACTAAAAAATAAAATAAAATAAAGCAAAAACCACCAAATAAAAAAGAAATCTTTTCATGCTTCTGGTAATCTTTTCATGTTTTTGGTACCTCTGCATTTTATATTCTGTTCCTCTTCCTACACTTCAAGCCCTCCCTTAAGCTGCCAGCTGGGATAGTTTGATTGAGAGCAGACCACATACGCAATTATACTTTGTGACATTTGATATAAAGAGCCCAGAAGGCTAGAATGGATTTAGTTAAGAGCGTGTGGCTAGCTGAAGCCACTGGGGATGGTTGCTGGGAAAAGAACAGAAACCTGGACTTGGCAGATTCAATTTTTAGCATTTAGTGTCCAAGTCCAGGAGAGCAATGATCACAGTCTTCATATAACAAAGGTGCTATCTAGGATTCCCAGGTCTAGGCATGGATTTGTCTTAGTGTCAAGGTCCAACTCTCTTCTGCCCAACTTCGTAAGGGTGTGAATATGAATTCATCAATATCTTAATCTAAAAAGTGACTTCAAAGGCAATGGATGTGAACGGTTTATGTGTTATGAAAAAGAAATCATCAATGCTGAAAGGTCCATAGTTTTCAATAGATTTCCAAGGGATCTATTACTGCTCTTGAGGAAAGAGAACCACATGGCGTTAATGGCACTGCTTGTCCAAATCCATTGATCGCCTGCTGACCACATCCATTGCTCTCTCCTCTCTTTTTTGTTTACATAGCATGTCACTACCACAGACTTCCATTTTCTAAATTTCTTTCTACCTTTCATAGTTATATATGTTTCTTCCTATTTCCCTGCAAAATTGATACTCTGGTTCACTGATTGTTCTATGCTTCTCTTATCATGAAGGAAACAGTCCTCAACGTTCTGTCATTTCTCACTTCTGTTTACTGGCTGGTTCATGTAGGTTCATTGTGGATTGATCTACATGGTAGACAGGGACTGAGCCTGCCACACATGCCCTCTGTCTTCCATTTCAATCCCTTGTGCGTTATCTGTTTAAATTATATGTTGATCAATGATTGTCTCCACTCTGCAAAAGCATTAGAGGTCCATTCTCTTCCTTTCATCTCTCCCACCACCACCCTCCTGCCTACTTGGACTTCTATGATTATATTCAAGAGCTTAAGTCACCCTTTCTCTTCTTGACTTTATCCATTCACATCATGGAAAATAGAATTTATTTTGTATAATTAAAATCCAGTCACATTGTGATTCTCCAATGTTTGTCCACTGCTTTCTGCATTCATTCAAAAAGATCGTACTGTTCCTTGTTTGGCATGAAGACTCAGGAGTCTGTCACTGGACTCTGCCTTTCCTTTGCAGAACAGAACATCCCTGAATGGTGAAATCATAATTCTATCTGATGGATGTCCCTAGAGTATTCACTGGTTCCACGTGGCCAAGAGGAAACTTTTAATGATCTTACCCATCATTTCAGATTGTAAATTTCCTTTTCAATTTATTTACCACTATTTCTCTCACAAAACTCTCTGCTTTTACTTGTCTATAAGACTCATATCTTCATGGTTCTGACTTTTTTTGTTTGTTTCCTTCAACACTCTTGTCACATTTTAAGCATCAACGTATTGCCTAATACTATGAACAGAGTTGTAGTGGCAAATAGTATTTCCACCAGAAAGTCTTTTCTAGAAGCTATGAGATATCTTTATACTGTAAAACAAAATCTTTAATCTATACAAGTCATGTATTTTTACTTTTGGTTATAATTGTATAGGTACATGCCTAATGAGTATTTCTAGGTAGTAATCCTCTTGAATGTTTGTTTCATTTCTAATTAATTACCATATTCTTCATATTTATGTGTCCTTTGACAAATTGCTCTCTTCTACTGACAACAGACCAGCAAACTAATATGTCAGTGGATCATATTTATTTATTTGGTTTGATTCCATCTACATGATATAATGTCTTTTCTTGACTCCCTTCCACTGTTCACTGTACCCTGGACCAGGTCCTCCTGCAGTAATAGAATCTTGGATATAACCCAACAAGAACCTTGCCTTCACAATTTTCAACTGTTACTTTAAAAAATATTTAATTAATTTATTTGAGAGAGGGAGAAAGGAGAGATTATGGCATGCCAGGACCTACCATCACTGCAAACAAACTCGTGATGCATGCGTCACTTTACTTAGGTACTGGGGAATCTAACCTGGGTCATTAGTCTTTGCAAGCAAGTGACTTCAATCACTGAACCATTTCTCCAGCCTCACTTTGTGTACTCTATGTTTTAAAAGATTTTTCCCACCATGTTTGAATATATAAACCTTAAGTCCAGGACAGACAGACCCTCCCTGCATCTCTCCACAGAGTTTGTGCATTTCACGGTCCCCTGGAACTGTGAGAGTCCTCTTGTTTACTTCTGTGCTAATCTGCTGTGGGGTATGAGACACAAAAATTTTTGTTTCATTTTTGAATTCATGATGCCAGTGTACCTGGCTCAAGTTTCTAATGAAAGCATGCTGAAACTATGAATAATTATAAATTCATCCATTGCAGTTTTACTCCTTATCCAAGATTCTTTCCTATGCCGCATCCCTATGAGCCCATACTAATTCCAGATGAAATTATCCCCTCCCTTTTCTACAAGCTTTTTTAGCCGCTCTCAATTTGGAAGTTCATTATTGATGTCTGTAGCTCCATTCTCACCAGGCTATTGTATTATCTCTTCCATAAAACTGTTCCTGACACCCACCTGCTAGGTGAAATCTCCTTATTTCTTCAATGATCATAATATACTCATGAAATTATATTGAAATGACTTTCATACATAAATTATAGTCCCTACTGTGTTAACTTTTGGAACCTACAGGGTAAGGCAATCATCAGATTACCATTTTAACTTCTGTGTCCAGAGAAGTACTTCATGAAGTTGACAATAGATATAAAACTAACTTAAAAAATGTAATAACAGGGACGGTTCTCTGTGTGCCTTGTGTCAATACTTTATAGATCAATGATAGATGAGTAATATTTTCATTTTAAGGTAAATAAAATTCTCCAGTCCTGGCACTAGTTTTGAATATATTTTTCACATTTGTTCTGATATAGGCAAAGTGAAATGACTAGTCCTATCCTATTCTGTAATATCTTTATTAGTATTAAATAGCATCTTATTCTTTTAATAAATTTTCTATTTAACCTGAAATGAATATGACTACATTCATTAACCCTCCACTGGCTACCGATTCATCCTTCTTCTTTAAGCTCTCTTAGATGTACAGACAGAGCAAGGAAGCATTTAGAGTGAGTGGCTCACATATTTACCTGGCTGTCAGAAATTGGCTCATGGAGTTATTTTTAACCCTGAACAAGGTTTACAAATTGAAAATGTCATTGTAAATATGCAAATATTATGGAAATGCTCTTGCTGATTAGGATAATTCTAAAAAACCCAATTATGTATCTAGCCTACCCATCTGTGAGAACAGTCAATCAGCAGACTGGTTATCATATTTAGATGAAAAGTTAATAGACAGGAATAGTACCTGCAGAAGAATCAAGAAGCTCAAAAATATTAAATGCTCATGATGCCAAATCTCCCTGTTCTCTGTTCAAAATTGTATCAGTAACTTGAAGTTTATCAATAAATGTGTGTGTTTTTTAAATGAGTCCTGTAGCTGTACTATTAGATACAATGAACTTCAATGTTCAAGGTAGAATAGGAAACTGAAGGGTACCATTTTGGCTTTAGCCCAATAATTGAAATTATAAATCTGAAAAAAATTCACTTTACTTATTGAAATACTGAAAGTAAGAATGAAATCTTGGCAGGGTTTACCACAAGAATTCACGCATAGAATTCACCCAGCTTTTTTTTCTCAAGACAAAATAACTGCCATACACTTTCATTTATTATTTTGCTGCAGGAATAAGTTCTCTTTGCTTTTTCTCTTCTCTCTTTTTTTAAAAATTTATTCTCAAAACAAAAAACAAATCTATCAGTTTTAAATGTGTTTTGCATTATATACTGTTTTTTTTAAGAATGCAATGTTTTAAGATTTAATGAAAAAATTACACAAAAGGGA
>PVHP010003166.1:9908-39908 GCA_004024765.1 Zapus hudsonius | reverse complement strand
CTTGAAATTGGAGGCAGGAAAAGAGAGAGTGTGAGAGGAAGGCTGAGGAAGCCTACGGGGGGTGGGGGGGGCTTCCCTGCTGCCTGTTCTGCCAGAAAGGATGATGCTGGTGAGGTGCATGCTGGGGATTCCCTTTTTCTTGAAATGTCAGCTGTCACCTCAGCTCATTCTCAATATTGAGGTGTGTCCACTTATCATTCTGTTTATAATCTTGCTCTTTATTGCCACCCCTACCCGCAGCCAAAGTGCTGTCCTGGCTGATCCATTTAAAGGCTAGCTGCAGTTCAGGCTTTCTCCTGCTCTCTTCAGGTTTACTCTGGATACTCAGTTTTTTTGTGTTAACATAAGCTAAGTTTATGTTTTTCCTTCAATTAGTTTTAACAGGAAGTAATAGACTTATTAAGAGGAAGCTAGAGGAAAGTGGTTAGCAGAGAGAATACAATCTCACTCAGAAAAAGTTTAAGTAGAGTGAATTGGAGGAAAAAGAAACCTCTATCACATTTTGAAAGTGCCTTGTAGTCCAGTACTCCATTTATTGCAAGAATTTTTTTAATATATATTTATTGTCCATAATGAGTTACATTATTTTTTTAAATCTCCCAAACTAAAGGTTTTATTCATTAACCATGAATTTTTCTGGGTTTGTAAAATTACTACCAACAACAACAAAAACCAATTTTTTATGTAGGCATTTATGTCTATATTTACAATTATTCCCTTGTGGTCTCTCTCCCTCTATATATATGACTATATATTACATATATTTATTACATATATGTTACATATTTATATTGCATATATATATTATATATAACATAATATATATATATATATATATATATATATATATATATATATAGTCATCTAGGCAGAAGTTCTGCTTTTACTTTGTTTCCAAGTTTTTTTTTTATGAGCACTGTATAGATGTATATATGTTTACAATCTGGAAAATTCCTTTGAAAGTTACAAAAGAATTCAGTGAGAAAATAAAGCCACTCACTTCACAGAAATGAGTTTGGAGCTTGGGGAGCTGGCATCATGGTTAAAGTGCCTTGCAAGCAGGAAGACCTGAGTTCAGATTCACAGGTATAGTGGCACGTGCCCATCGTTCCAGTAGGGAAGTGAAGGCTAGCTGAGTCAGCAAGCTGTAGGTTCAGTGAGAGATACTTTCTCAAACGATTAATATGGAGTACATGATGTTGCTGACCTCTGGCCTTCATAACACATGCACATACATACATAAGCACCTGCATATACCCATGCGTGCCCACATGAATCCACACACTATGCCTACTACACACATATGGCCACAAGGAAAATGACATGAATTTTGTGTATGGTCACCTTTTAGATGTATGGAAAACGTGCACCATGGGAAGATCCTTCCAAGTGGGTGCTTGACACCTACCCATGGGGCTCTGTGCCCCTGCCTCAGGAGGGCCCAGCATTACTGCAGTTGCGACCAGAAGATGTTGGGTATGAAAGCTGCACAGCCACCAAGGAAACCTCAACGTCCAAGCACATTGCACACAGTGACACAGACGGGGACCCCTTGGTAAGAAGCCAACGTTTGATGCTTCCTATGGATATTGACATCAGTGTGTGGCCATTATCATTTCAAACTATCCTGGTCATAACATTTTTGCTTTGTGTATGTGTATGCATGTTCCTGTGTGAGTGTGTATGCATGCCTTCCACAGCATGCAGGTAGATTAGAGAATCACCTCAGTCTTTGGCCTCTCACCTTCCACCTTTTTTAAGGTAGGATTCCATGTCCTCTGCAGAGTGCAGCAACATAGCTGGCTGTCAAGATTCTGGGAATTCCCCTGTCTCTGCCTCCCAGCTTGGAGGCACATTGGGATTATAGGTACTTGCACTACGGTATATGGATTTACATGGGCTCTGGAGACCCCAACTCAGGTTATGAAGCTTGCATAGCAAGACACTTTTAACCCACTAATCTGTCTTCCAGACCATGACAAACATTTTAATTGTTACTGTTAGCCTGTTTTCACAAGATGAAATTCTTAAAAAGAAAACCATATTTGTATATCTAAAAGTAAGAAGCTCTGAAAACAGGTTGAACTCCATAACTATAATTTTCTTTTATTATTCCTAATTTGTATTTATGTTTACATAAATATTTTAACATGATGACAATTACTTGATATTTAAGAGAAACTATTTTTTCCTAAATAAAGCAGGATAATCTTATGTCAACTCAAAGAAGTTAAGAATATTACATATATTACTATATATATGTGTGTATATATAATATATATTACACATATTATATATATATATATTATATAATGTAGTGTATATCACTATTATATAACATATATATATATATATATATTAGCCTAATTCAGTATAGAACTAATTTTCAGTTACAGAAGGAAAAGATTAACTTGACAATCATAAAGTCAATTATTCTCTATTCTGTGTTCAACGTAGAAGTGCATGTAATTTTAATTTAAAAATACTGTAATAATGTAATAAGTCTATAGAACTCCAAGGTATGGATCACTTGAAATTGATAAGTATACATTGTCATTAAAAATAAAGGCTACTTTTTATATATCTATTCATTATTTATATAGTGCTCTAATATGAACTTTAAAGAAGAGAATATGATATCTTACATGCTAAATAGTAAAAGATGTCATCTTAAATCTTGGATCATGCATATTCTAAAAGATACATATTATCTCTCTGATTTTATGTGTACATATTTCTATAATTACTAAAGTGTAGCAAATGTGTATTTTTAAGTCTACTCCAAATCAGAGATCCGAAGGAGAAAAATTCCTACCATCAGAAGTCTGGCTTTGAATTGGAAGAAATATGATGCACATGTTGGCATGTTCATCAGTATTTTTCAAAATGCATAGTCATCATTGAGTTTAACAATAGTAAATATGTATATCACTAGTAACAGTCCAATACTAATAGCCAGTACTTCACTGCTACTGTTAGTCCAGTACTAGAGCAAGACATCCACCTGCGTCAACTGAAGTATAATAGTGATGGAGGCACATGCTAAGTTAAGTTGTTAGACCATTAAGGACATAATTAAAAGAGAGCTTACAAATGAGATAGTTGAAGTGGGGCCTGAGAGATGATTAGGAATTTGTTATATGGTTGAGCAGAAAGCATCTGAAATCAAGAAAACATCACATGAAACACTTCCAGGACGGGACAGTAACAATAAGGAGGTCAGGCAGCCATGGGCAAATTGATGGGAAGAATCAGTGTTACAGACGGATGTACAACTCCTTGATCATACAGATCCTTGTTTATTTTCATAAGCAGTTAAAATGTCACACAGCTACGGAGAGTCAGTAAAGGTTTGTCACCAGGGATTAATCTATTGAGATTTACAGTTCCAGAAGATCATGGCAGAAACCGAGCAGGAAAGAGACTGAAGGAGAAAGCATAGAGGCAAGGAGAAGAGAAGAAACTAGCCAATGTGTTCAAATGGTAGACATTATCTTATTACTGTGGGAATAAGAAGTTGAAGGAACAAAGGAGGGAAATAGGTTGCAGAGGGATATGACCTATTACAAAATAACCAAATCTTCCACAAGCTTACCTTCCTTTTTTAATGTCTGGTTGTAATGCATAAAGCAATATTGGGAGAAGGCAGAGTAAGCTACATTGCATGGATTTATTGTAAAGCTGATATTTGGAATGTATGCAAATGGAACACACTATTATACCATTTTCAAAAATCAAGACTTGAATAGCACTTATATAAAATGAGAGTTATAAAACTAGTAACTTTTAGCCTACAGGTGGTTTCAAACATCTGTGGCTGAGGTCGAGTCATAGTCCATAAAAACAGCCCTCATCTGTCATTTCTGATCTTAGTGAATCAGGAGAGCTTAAAACACAATTCATCTTGACTCAAGCTGAAATTGCTTGAGCACACACCCATCTGCTAAGGAGGTCTGGGCTGACAGAAAGGAAGGGGAAGGTGTCTATGTGAAAGGTATGTGAGAGAAGATGGGGGTATGGAGAGAAAGAGAGAGAGAAAAGACAGCAGAGGAGAAAGAAAAGTATTTGGCTTTCAGTTTTATCACTATATATTTTCATTTCCTATTCTATTCATATCCTGGTTTTATGTATTTAGAGAGTCAAAAATGAGATTGTCTTGAAGATTACAAAATGACCTCAGAATATTCTGTAACTGTAACCTCTATCAGAAAAGTGCTCTTGCTAAAACTGGTGGTTAGCAGGTCATCGTTTATTTCACATTTATTGCATACACATTTTGTGCTGAGTACACAAATATATATAGCCTAACTTAGGACCAAGAAATCATATTTTAGGTTTCCCCTCTCTATTTCTCCAAGTTAGAAGAAACCTTGGAACTTTAGTAACTGTGTAAAATAATACATATGGCATGCACTAAGCAATATAAAGTTTATCGTCTTGTACACAAACCCTTGGTAAGAAAATAAATCCACAAACCCCTGTCAGATAGATGCCAATTTTCTCTGCTTGTTAAAATTGTTGGACCATAGATTTATCCAAAATTTGCTTTTAAACAATTTTTGTTTACTAGCTTCTGTCTCTCATGCTGGTATAACAGATCTGTCAAATTCTAAGCAATGTGACTGCCTTTTATTTTTTTATACAAGGAGAGCTGCTCTCCCCCCTAGTTGTTCTTACATAAGCCCCTTTTACAAGAAACAAACGTTGCTATTCTCCTAAAAGCTGAGAAACTCAAGACAGTCACTATTATTCCAGACAGGGTTTTTTTTGTACTTAGTAATATATCAATCATATTTCAGCCAGAAACCCAATGACAATAACACCTTGACGGTGATTCCTCCTGGCTTTTCAAATGTTCCAGGTCTGCTTCCCACAGTCACCTCCCCCTGGAGGTCAGCTCCCAAGCAGCAGATGGTGGCTGCTGTGTGCAGCTGGCTCCTGTCCACTGGTCCACTGGTCCCTGGGGACCTGTGTGCGCAGGAACATCCCTGTGGCTTGCACTTGCCACCCAGCGCCTCTCCTCCTTCCAGCCAAAAAGCTGGGAAGTTTGGCGCGCTTTCCAGCCTCCAGCCCAGATGTCCAGCTGTGATACAGTTTCCAGTCTCCCTGATGGAGCAGTATTCATTCACATCCCCAAATAAAAGAGTTTATCTCTGGGCCCTATTTTGTCATTATGGTTAGACGCTGTAGCCGTGTTTGAGAGAAACAGTACTGGAGTCAGGAGCAGAGGGGGAAAGTCCAAAACTGCATGCCTGTCACTTGGATGGGATGAGGAGCATGGCTCTTAGCCTCTGCCTGGCTCAGGGCCATGTTTGCTCAGGGGATGGCTGACTCAATGCATCATTGCCCACATGGATGTCTCTTTCTCTTTCTTCAGATGAATATGCTAATGAAACTCCAAGAAGCAGCCAATTACTCGGGCACACAAAGCTGCGACAGCGATAGCACCAGCCACCATGAAGACGTTTTGGATTCATCTCTTGAGTCCACCCTATAAAAGAGCTAGGGGAAAAGACAATGCTTTGAAGTGTTAAAAGAAAGGTATTTTCACTAAACCACTGCCAGTATCAAAGTCCCCTGTCCAGGGTCCTGACTCAGAGTCGTGGTCTGCAAGGGCAACAGAACTGTCTGAACCGCCAAGATGCTAAGCTGAATCGGGAGCTTCACTTTATTTTATGTCTAAGCCTTTTGTATCCATGGAGTTAGAAAAGGCTCCATGACTCAACTGGAAACGACCCCAGCGATGGGGCAACTGAATAGATTGCACATGAGCTAGCAAAACTGGACTTTATTTTCTTCCTCTTTCAAAGTTTACAATGCAGAGCTTTTTTTAAATCCCCTCCTTTTGTTTCCTTTGAGGGGCTGCTCTCCTCAGGTGGGGTCCATTCTTCTGATCCTGATCCGTGCGACCTCCCTTGTGCCACATGGTGCTGGTCACAGGGCTCCAGTAGTGTCTGTGCTATGCGCTCACCCCATTCCAGAATGAACCCAAGAGGCCAGTCCTCCATAAGCACAAATGGCGTTGTGCATCCACCAGAAAAAAACACTGCTGTGGCGAGCTGGAGAAGTGCCAACTTCCTGCCATGTTCTCACGATGTGTGCCACCAACCTTTTAGTGTATGAGTCACAGGTTTTATAAGGTTGTTTTTACCACAGTGGTCTTTTCAAGCTGCCTGCCCACTCCCTTAACAAGAGTTTTATACCAATTATTAGTCGACACTGACAAAAGGCTTTTTTAGGGCTTTGTTTGAGCCTTTTCAGTGAAAGAAGGAACATTTCTTATGGTGCTGTCTCACTGCCTTAAAACAGATTTCTACGACTGTTTAACAGTTGGTTTAAATCTTAAACCATTGGTAATTTCCACTGTCTTTTCATTTCCAACCAAGCAACACAACAGTTAACACAGTAGCCTCATCTCTAAATATCATTTCTCTCCCTCCCTCTCTCTCCCTCTTTTTTTGTCTTTTTCTTGGTGAAATGGATAGGAGAAAGATCAGTGTTTCTACCTTGGGAATCAATAGATTGCTTTGCCTATCCTCCAGAAAATTTGAGGCCCCCAGAAACCCTCTGACCATCACTTCAAAGGAGAGACATGTGGCAAATTTCTATGGAGTTCTAAATGGAAGCGTTTCAGAAGGTGGGAGATTTTTGAGTTCTGATCCAGGAGAGCTGGGAGCACTAGATACAGCATGAGCACAACCATTCGGCTTTCCTTCCCTGTTCTTTATCTTTATTTCAAAAGAAATTGGTTTTGGCACATGTTGTTCTGATTGCTATGGCTGTACATGAGAAATTCAGCATTGGAGAACACTGACTCGGCGAAGTCACGTTGAAGGGGAGGCATGTGTACTGTAAAGGAAGGTTAGATTTGCACACTCTACTGGGTAGGTATTGTAAATAATAATTTTTTCAAACTTGCACAAATCCAAACACACACAAACAAAATTGTATTTTATCCTGTTGGTGTTAAGAGGTGTTTCACTTGCTGAGATTTCCTGTACATTGCAAACAAATACAGAATGCAAACAGTCAAAGCTGTCGTTATCTGGTGTGTTTGTCCTGTATTTACAGTTGTTATGACTATGCAGGAACTATCAGTGCTAGAATGAGCATGCTTCACAACTGTCCATGAAGCCAGTGCATTTTTGGATATGTACAAATGTCTGAAAGGACATCTGTTGTGGCCGGCTTTTATGAGAGTGCCTGAAAACTGATCAGAGTCATTGGAGAACTTATCACCATGCAGAGGATGGGTTTGAAGTTTTTGACACCTAAGTCTCCAGGCTATGGTGTAGACTCACTCTCTAGCCTGTGAAAATAATGGTACTCTTAAGAAGCATCATTGGTGCTAACCTCTGTGACCAGCCATGGGTCAGTGGCCATAGACACAAACATCACAACATAAGTTATCTGTGCAGTTTTCAGAGTGTCACAAAGTGTATAGGTTCTGACACGGTGCTATTGCCCCGAGGGAAATCGGAACTGAATTTTTTCACGTAGAATTGGCGCCCTGCCTTTTAAGCCTCAAACATGGATCAACTCTGTTGTGCACCATCAACATATATAGTTGGATGAGTGACTAATTGCCCTTGTATGATATGTGACCGAAGAAAGTTGCGAATCTTTCCCTGACGTTTTGAGAAAACACAGTCCCAACATGAGCATTAGCAGAACCTCCTGCAATACACCCCAGTAGTCCACCTAGTTTACAACTTAAACTAGTTTGTGAAACATTTGTCTGTACACATTTTATATTTTGTACATTTTTTGATGTAACATATCATGTAAATAGGCAGAAACAGTGAAATAAATCATCTGAAAAGTTTTGTAGTCTTTGTAAAGCCCCAACAATAAGTACTTGGTGTCAATGGACTTAACTGGATGCCGTATTTTCTATTGGTTTATTGTTCCTCTAGCTTGTAAACCAGCTTGCATATATTTTTTTGCAAATGTGCACCCTGTATCTGTCTAAATTATTACTTTGCCATTAAAGTGGAATTATTTATTGACAACAAGGTGTGGTGTCTCTGTGGGAAAATTAAATACCTATGGAAAGGGAAGGGTCAAGCTATAAAAAATTGCTTACATTGTGATAGGATAAGGTATGCCAACGAATTGTATTTGAATGTGAGGAAATTGAAGTATTTTCTTTCAAGTCTTTTGGGATTTTTCATTTTTTTTTAAATATATATTTATTGTCCATAATGTGTTACATTATTTAGTGGGCAAACCATGCGTTGTTATCCCGAATTCCCCAATTCCCCCCCTCCCCATCCCTGATCAGTTGTATATCATTTTTACAATAAGTAGGCCACTTGAAAACATGTTTAAAGATGTTTAAAAGGAAGTTCTAATTATCTTTCATCATATTTTGTTCTTTGAAGGGTAGATAGGGGGTATGATGGCTATTAATTGCTGAGTTTGATAACTTATTACATTTTTATTTATTTTTGTGTGTGCATGCATGCATGTACTAGGGTCTCGGTGCTGCACACAAATGTCCATCAGGCATTGTGTGGTTTGCTAAGGAATTAAATCCCTGGCAAGAAAGCTTTGCAAGAAAGTACCTTTAACTGTTCTTTATCTGTTTAAGTCATCTCCCTAGCTTCTCAGTCATACTTTCAATTTAGTAAAAGTGATTTGCTTTGGTCATCATTAGAGGCTCTGTCCTCCACATGAGGTGACATTATCCAGGTAAGACGATTCTCCCCAGGAGTTCATCCTTTAAAAATATGTTCACAGAAATCAAGCATAGTACATTCCAAATGAGAAGCTTGTGGAAAACATGAACGTTCTTGATATCCTATTCAGTGGCAAAGTAAATACATTTTTCTTTTTACATTAGAGTTTTTTATCCTTTGACCTTAGTATTCTATAGTGACATTGGAGACTTGTAGTTTAGGATCAAGTCATTTTGAACAGAGATTACACGTTAAAATGGCAAAATGTTCAATAAATCGAGTTATATACACTATTTTGTTGGCATTCTTCTGATGATTTATACTAGCCCATGTGGCTACTGGAATATTCTAAATGAAATGTCTTTCCTGTATAGTGGCCCACTCAATATATCAGTTTCTGTTGGTTAGCACCAGTGTAGAAATCCTTTTCATGGTCTAACCAGCTTCCCCATCTGTAGTATTTTGATTTTAAAAATAAGAGTCAAACACCAAACAACTACATTTTCCTGAGTAATATAGAAGTCTTCTGTTTCCCTGGGTTTCCTTTTCAACCATGTGAATTCACCATATTGGTTATGATTGCTATAATATTTGCCTAATTTAGAGGCTAGGAGTAATTATTGAATTGAGAACAACAGTTTTCTACACACTATAGTTACGAACATGTATCAACATTATATTGTCATCTCTCTCTGTGCTAAAACATCCAGAAGGTGAGGTTAAAGATTTCTCTCCTACTAGTAACATTGTAAAGTCAGGCACAACCAAAGAATATTCACTTAAAGATCCATGGCTCTTGACTATCAGTGGATAAGTGAGTGACTTGTACCCCAGGACAAATATCAAGCTTAAAATGAGTTGTCTCGTTCATAAAATTTACTTAGTGTTTTATCAGAATTCTAATTTCTTCAAAGAAAGAGATCACAGACTATATCCAGCTCTAGCATTTTAGCTCTAGCAGGTATGGAAGGACACCCAGGCTGGCCTGAAATCTGCTATCCTTCTACCTCAGCATCACATAGGTTGTATCACAGGGCTGCATTCCATGCCCAGGGTAGATCAGTGGTTGCTGTTTGTTTGTTTCTGGTTTTTATTTTTATTCTTTTTTTTTTTAAGAATAGACCTTACTTACTCTAGTCCAGGCTGACCAAAAACTCACTCTGTAGTCCCAGGCTGACTTCAAATTCATGGTAATCCTTTTAACTCAGCCTCCTCACTGGGCCAACATACCTAGTTTATTTTGATTTTAACAGTAATCTCTGTCTTCTTACTCTAAAGCATTTACATTCTCAAATAAACATTCTCAGTTACCACATCAAATCTTTAAGGCTTAGACAATGCTTTCTCATCTCTTAGACTAGGTCAGGAATCTCAATTACTTCCTCTCCTCAACCTTGTGTGTGTGTGTGTGTGTGTGTGTGTGTGTGTGTGTGTGTGTGTGTAGGGAAGGAAGAAGACAACGAAGGAGGAGGGAGGGTAAGAGGAAGAAATGGAAAGAAAGAAGTTGAGTGGAGAGAAATCAAGACCCATTTATGATGTTGCATTTTTAGGACATAGAATTCAATTCATTCTTAACAAATATGTATTGAATAAAATTATTTGTGAATGTAGAGATAGCAACTGAACTTTATCATATGTTAAATGATTGTATTACATGTAAAAAGAACCACTTATTGGTATGGTGCTTCCTAGGAAGCCAGACTTCAAATGAGAATTCAGAGTGGCCAGGAAGGAAGCAGATAACTAGGAACTTCTGTTCTCTAGTGAAACAAGGCAGTGCCTTATGCTTGGGACATTTTTCTCATTTACATGTACTGTGCTCCCTACTTTCTGTTAAGGTTTCTTTTTCCTTATCCTCTTTCAAGTCTTCTTTAAATATCTTGGTTTTATATATATATATATATATATATATATATATATATAGATAGATAGATAGATAGATAGATAGATAGATAGATAGATAGATAGATAGATAGATAGATAGTGCAATTTAAATATGTGAGATCTTTTAAAGAATAAAGACGATACACCAAGCAGTCAGAAATGTAAAGCAAGAGCCTAGAAGCAGGTGGCAACTTAAAAGATCATAGCATAGAAAAGAAGAAAGAAGATGTTAATCTCATTTTACGATGATTTCCCAATAGAATGACCTCAACCAAATAGGGACGACCAGGAACAGAACTTGGAGGATATGACAGAGCGCTTTAGAGTTCATTTGGCTTTTGATTTTCAAGATGATTAGTGTATTTTTTTAATGACATATTTATAAAGAAATATGAGAAAAATTAAAATAAAGATCAGAAAAACTATGTCTAGTTGTGTTTTGTGATTGCTCTTGGATTAATGATCCATCACCTTTGTTCATGTTGTTTTCCACACTAAACAGGTGGCCAATAATAAAATATAACATTTATTTCAGTGTGTCTATTCAAATCATGTATATATATACATATATATAAAATCAGAAATTCAAATCAAATAGTGGAAAGACTAGAAATCTACTCATAGGCCATCTAAGTAAAGTTGAGTGTTTCTTAGCATCATCAGTGGTCATGTCCAGTTAGAAGTTCATCCTAAGACCAGGTTGAACAGAGCAATGTACAAGATATAGAAAATGGACAAAATTTCAGTGAGCTATTTAGTATATCAGAGTGTACATTTTTCCAAAAATTGTAAACCTTGTGATGATGAGCCTTCTAGTTCCCAGGCAATAGCTTCACTGGTAAAATATTTGTTTTCTAATTCTCTTGGTTGATACAGTGAGTTGGACCAGGTGATCTTTTTAGCTTCTTTCTGGTTGGGATGGAGACAGTAATGGAGGGTTGTTCCCTGGAAACCCAGTTTATGTTGAGCTGAAATTAGAAAGATGAAATATGAAAAGTCAGAGTTAGGATCATGGTCACTACAGTTTCCCCCTCACCATGTAGAAGCTACAGGAAATGAGTGGTTCATTAAGTGAGGGACACAAGATAATAATTACTTGTGAGGATTTATGAACTTCACACTAGAGCAATACTCTCAGAAGAAAAATGACCAAGCCATCTCTATCTATCTATCTATCTATCTATCTATCTATCTATCTATCTATCTATCTATCTATGCAATTTCAAATGTTATAGTAATCACATTAATAGAAGTAACAGATAAAACTAATTATAAATATTTTATTCTCTATATAAAATATTTCAAATAATCCAGATGAATACTTTTAATAAGATCTTTTACTCATTTCACAATTTACTATTTTTTTGTTTTAAGTCCTTGAAATTCATCTATTATACAATTATAGTATATCTCAACTTAGATGCTCTTTTCATCAGAAATTGTTCCACATTAAAAAAAAATAAAGTCGAAAACCGTTGAAGTATGTTCCAAACATACTTAAAGTTAGTATTAGTTTTTAATTTAAATTGTAGCAATCACTGATAATAAGCTAAATGTCGAGTTTGTAAATTCCTCTTGTCATAGAGTGCTAAAAGCCATACAAGCCTAATGACTGCTACAGTTGCAGCCCCTGTCAGGAGAAAGCTATCTCTGATCACTCACACGCCTCTTCCCAGGTGTAGATGCCCAGGGTCTTGGGTTGAAACTTGTCCATCATGCTTAGTTCAGAGACCCATGCTGTTTCTGGATCATTCTCAGAACTGGCTCATCAGCTTAATGTATTGATCTCAGGAAGCCTGCTCCCCTTCGCTATCCTCACACTTCTGTGATGTCCACTCAAGTCGGTCTTTTCTAGCATTTTTGCAACAACGAATGAAATAAACGTATCTACTCTTTTTTGAGAACAGCTCAAAATTCTCATCTTCCATCTATTTATGTGTCTATCAATTGGACAATCATGTATTTTCTACCATGGCTATTTTTCTTTCCCTCCTTCTGCCTACTATCTATATATTTTTAAATATTTATTTATCAATGAGAGAGACAGAAATAGAATGGATATGTCAGGGCCTCCCACTGTTGACAATGAATTCCAGATGCATGTGTCACTGTGTGAATCTGGGTTTACATGGATTCTGGGGAATAAAAACAGAGGCCACCAGGCTTTGCAAACAAATACCTTTAAACACTGACTTACCTCTCCAGCCCCCATCTCTATATTTTTAATGTTTTTATTTATCTACAAGCAGATAGATAGAAGAAAGACAAAGAAAGAATGGGTGCACCAGGGCTTCCAGCCACTACAAATGGACTCCAGATACATGTACCACTTTGCATCTGGCTTTAGGTGGGTGCTAGAGAATTGAACCTGGGTCAATAGGCCATGCAGATAAGTGCCTTAACTGCTGAGCCATCTCTCTAGCCCTTCTAATTTTTTTTTAATATAATCACAGGACAACAATTTCTTGCTGGTTTAATCCATTTGGGAAACTATAACAAAATATCACAAACTGGATGGCTTGTAAATATCAATGAAAGAGATTGAATTTTCACACTTCTTGGGGCTGTGTAATCCCAGATTCAAGAGCTGGCAGATTCAATGTTAGCAAGTCCAGACCTCCTTGGAGATGGCTGTCTTTCTGGTACATCCTCGTGTGGCTAAGTGGGAGAAAGCTCTCAGGATGGCTCTTGTGAAGGCATTATATGGTTCACCATGGTTCTACCCTCATGAGCTAGTCACTCACTTTTATTGCTTTCTACCTGTGAAGCTCATGCACGTTTTGGAATCACAGAAAGTCAGTCTTTAGCAAGTCCTCATCCTACATTTGCACATTAGCAGAATCTTCCTTACATTATATTTTTCCAGGCCAAAAAAATGAATAGATATAAAAAAAGCACAACCCACAGCAACATTTTAAAGAATAGGCAAACACAAAGAGCGAAGAGAACAAGATCAGAATTTCACTGCAAATTAAACAGTTTATCTTCCCATTTATGAGTACAAAGGAAAAGGCTTTAAGAGATAGAGACTTATCAGAAACAAAGCAAAGCAGTACTTTTCCTCCTCTGGATAAAGGATCCTTCAGAACTACCTGTCATGATTTGTCTGCATTCCCTTGGTAACAAATAGCTTTCTACCAGGTAATCTCGTTTTCCGCTACTCTGAACACCTTTTAAAATACTTCTGAAATCATTTTTCTAAATATGAAAGTATCCTTTTCTTTATAGTAATATTTAGTGGTTATTTCTAAGACTAGAAAGATATTTATTGATTATGTTTTATTAGTGTATTTTAGATAAAATAATGAATTTTATTATGATATTTTCAGCATTACTTGTGCTTTCATAATATTTGCCAATTGAAATTTAGCTCATCTGCAGAAGCCACAGGGCTGACCATAGAGAATATGCTAGGCATATTTTCTCCGTGAGTGCACCACAATAATTAGCCCTTTTTTTTCTAGGATGTGCCCTTTAGCAGTTTGCTTTATTTCCCCGGCATCAACTGAGAATTTTATTAACTATCTTGAGAAAAAGATGTCTGTCATGCTGAGTCTTTACTCAGAAATTTGAAATTATTCATATCCCTAATATATCATTGCATTAACACTTAAGTAACATAAATTAATTTTTATATGCAAGGAAATTATAACTGGCATTCATGTGATTTTGTCACCTTGAAAGTAATATGTCTTCATGGCAGTAGCATGTAAAATAGCAGCAGAAAGTTTCTAGTTGGCCAGCTGGTGCCTTAACTACCCAACAGTGGACTCCTGCATTACTCCTAAGGACACCGTGGATTTGCAGTCTGCTCTGGAAATTTCCTCCTCATCAAATGAATTGCAAAGGATATTCAAGACCTCCAGAGTACTAGAAAAGAGATCCTGTGCAAACAGATGAAAACAATTCTCTAGCCAAGCAAATATTGATACGTCTAGAATCAGACCTACGGTTACTGTGTGACCATTAATTTAAAGAAAGGTCAAGTTACAGATCTCAACAGCATCAGTAAGGCAATAATGAAAAAGAAACTTCAACAAATACCAAAAGCAGATTTATATTATTGCCTATTATTGGGAAATTAACCTGTGTTTGTTTAGGATAAAAAGTAGACTAAAGGAAGCATACCTCATAATTTCTAATGTTTTAGGATGCTTCAATAATAACTCCAGAGAGCTTTATCTATAAGATAGTGTAACCAATTTATAGACATTTTCTATTAAATAACATCACTCTTCATATATCTTCATATATCTTCATATATCGCAGGGTATCTAAACCTTAGAAAAAGTTACTAGAATCTCCAAGTAAACACTTTGGTGAAATGAAAGAATTATAAATTAGTTAAATGTATGCCTCATTTAATCTGCATGGGACACAGACTGGAAAATTCCAAGAATAATAATTGACTACTATGACTCGAAAGAAAAGATATTTGATTCATTTAATATACATCATTAAGTAATCTTAGTAAGTAAATATGTAGTTGAATCTAAAGAAAAATGCTTACAAAAGTGAAAAATTTAAGTCTGTACTATAAGGAAGAGAAATTTTACCTGAAGGGGCTCTGGAGATGGTTCAGAAGTTTAGAGCACTGACTTGCACAAGTGTGATGATCTGAGTTCAGTCCTCAGGAACCCAAATACTGACAGGGGCTGCGGGTGACTGGAGCTCGCTTCTCAACCAGTCTAGATGGAAGATGGGAATCTCCAGCTTTCATGAGAGACCCTGTCTCAAGGAATATGGCAGAAGAGCAATAGAGGAGAATACCAAACATCATCTTCTGACCCCTTACATAACACATATGCACAGACGTGTGCATCTACACACACATACAGGCACATATACCATATGCACACACTCGTACTACACACGTACACCCCCAAATAAGAAATTTCACAAGAGGAGAGCCAAGAAAGAAATCTCTCTTCAACTTTATTCCCCAAAGCAAGGTACTTTTATTTGATAAGGGGGGGACACTGGGAAAAATGGAAAGGAGGAGATTCATGGCCTAGACATGTTGTATGTGCAAAACTTCCACATAAAGACTGTGTTTGGAACTTAATCTCCAAATTCATAGTTTGATAGTATTTGGTCAAACATTCAAAGGTATGAGTCAAGAGGACCCTGCTCTTGTCAATGGATTAACCTGTTCATAGTATTCCATAGTACTCAGCTATGATTCCTGGGTTATTGGAAAGGGTGGTTTGTTATACCAACAAGCTCTCGTTGCACATGAAGACCTCTGCCAGCTTCTCATGCAGCAAGAAGTCCCATGACAGATGTAAGCACAATGGTTTTGAACCTTGCGCCCTTTGGCAAAATTATTATTTTTTTAGATATCGCCTAGTAGCAGGTATTCTGTTATAGCAACACAAAATGGACTAAAGTTCCAAGTTTCTCCTTTATTATCTCTAAGGCCCCAGCCTTGTCTTGAAAGCCTCACCTGTTTATTTCACCTCCTCAGAGCAGGAGGAATAACTTACCTGGTTGGTAAGGTAAGCAGCAGGTCAATGCACTGTCCAAGCAGAACGAGATTGCCTCCTCAGAATGTTTGTGTTCTGGACTAATCCTGTTCAGCAGCTCTGGACCAACTCTGCAAGTAGTGGACATAGACGGACAGCTTTGCCACGCCCTGCTTCTCAGCCTGCAAGTGAGTGAGTTTCATGGTCATTTGTCTTCAAATTGGTGTTTGTGTGTATGTTGATGGGGAAGGTAGCTGGAGATGTTGAGTGGCATATTTGAAAGGACTCATCCATCAATGCTCACTTCTGAACTGTGACAGGAAGATTAAAAAAGAAAGAGAAAGTAAGTGAATTGAGGCTACCTAGCTACTTGTTTCTCTTTGGTCTTTGCCTTTAGCATTCTGTTTATAAGACAGTGACTTGAACATAAAAAAATGTTCCTTTAATGAGAACAGGTGTACAAAGAGTCTTGTAAGTGCTGCTGGATAAAAGATACTGATTAATCACATTGTTATTTAAAATTCATTTAGTAAAAAAAATGCTATTACCAGGACCAGGAGTTGAGAAGAATTTTTTTTCTCAAAACCAGTAAAAATGATTTTAACAAACTAGTTTACAGAAAGGGGAACAATATCTTATGGAGTCTCTAAATTGGTCTTCTTTCTACCAGAAGCTATTGAAATTAAAAAAAAACTGTAGGGAATGAAAATGTTTACCATCTGTTGAAAAGGCACATCCTCAGTCATGAATAAAGGAAGCAGATCTATGGAAACATGCAGCTTAGTTTTAAAGAAATAATTATCCTCAATTCATTTTCATGAAAAATAATGGAAAACAGGAAAGCTTTTGTCGTGATTTACTTCTACTTTATATTATGAAATGCAAACAGTTTCCACAAAGCCAATGAATTTTTATTGATGTCTGGTTGAATGCCACCATCATGTCTTCCCCTGTCATTCCTTTGCCTACAACTTTATTCACCTCACAATCAAAAATGTGTCCAGTCAATCAAATTCAACCAAAACATTTCAGGCTCACTTTCAGCTGAGTGCATAGTAACAGCATGACTTGAGGAAATCGAGCAGGACTTAGGATACCTGTCATGGGAACCCTCTCATTGGAACAAAAATTGCAAATTGAAGCCTTGTTGATTGATGGGTACAAACTACAGAAGACTTTAAAGAAACCCACTTGCTATTCACAATGGTTTTCCTGGCCCAGTTATTAACTCACATTTCCGTAGGTCATATATCCACGGTGGGCTCCAGTGGGTTATTTGCTCAAGGTCTCACAAGATCCACATGAAAATGTTGGCTAGGATGAGATCTTATTTGAAGATTCTTGGGAAGAACTTCCTTCCATATTCACTTAGGTTGCATTTATTATTGGCAGATTTTAGTCCTCATGTTTGTGGTAATGAAGCTTCTATTTCTTTCTGGGCTATTGAGCAGGAACCACTTAGATCCTGGACAGAAGTGACATGATCCTCCATATCTTTACAGACTGGAGAAGTTGGTGAGAACTTTTATTCTTGAACTTCCCTTCTCTAATAATGTGTGATTAGGTTAAGCTCCCCCAAATAATCACTCAGTTGCCACATATATAATAGCTATGGGAATATGTCATCCTTTTAACAGCTACCACTCATGGTCCACCAGGAAGAAATTATATGAGGAACACTATTAGATATCATTCTTAGAACCCTGCCAACCATCATTAGAATATTTGGTATTTATATCCATAAAACCCCTTTCTTTCAAATATCAGAATATCTGATTTGGGGCCTCACTTCACCATTCCAACAATTAGAATTACCTGATAAGTGGCGGCCCCTTTTGGAGGAACTTTCTCGAATCCTGTTTACCATCCCCATTAACACATATCCACACAGCATCACTTTGCAAGGATTTATTTTTCCACCAGTCTTGCTAAGTAAACAAAGCTGAAATACCACACTTCTAATAGGGCACATATCATACCTCTTCAAACCTAAATTTACCCAGAAAACTAATCATCTCAATGATAGCTACACTTTGAAGCTAATGAGACAATCTCAAGTTATTCACTGATGTTGTTTTTACCTCTCAAGACTGATTCTTGTAATAACATTTCAACAAACTTAGTCATTCTGAGCATGTACTGTCTTTTGGTCCAATAAGTGAATAATATTGCAAAAATTAAGTGCTACCACTGAGTTAGCCCATGCAAAAGACACAAATGTACTCTCAGTGGACAAATGTGTTCCTGTGTAATCATGCCAGCAGCAGAAAATGGAAGCTGTCATAAAAAATAAATTATCCCAGAGGCAGACCATGTTCACCCAGCTCGGAACTCAATTCCATTTTCCTTGTTCTTCAGCTGAGAGTCTAAATAAACACTTATACAACATCCTGAAAAATCGCATTGTTTGTCAAAGTTGGATTCTGCAGCCAGAATTCAGATGGAGGAAAACATAGCAGTTGGAAGGCCTGACGCTCTTCAATATCTTTTGATACTCTAGAAGCAACATACTGAATTACGTTCAATTAGTATTTCATATTTCAGGAAAGAGAGAGAATGAGGAAGAGGGGAGGCAGTATGAGAAAGGAGAGAGAGAGAGAGAGAGAGAGAGAGAGAGAGAGAGAGAGAGAGAGAGAGAGAGAGAAAGAAAGAACCTGAAAGCCTGCATGTAGCATGTTTTGGTGTCTGGGAGGATGGGCTTGGGTTACAAAGAATGAACTCATGGAATTGGATGCTAGTACTTATGAGCTAGATGGTAGACACCATACAGGATGTATGGACCTTATGCCAAGGAAATTTTCCTACAGAGAACAGAAAACTTTCATAGATTCAAATCTTACCAGTTATGATTTGAATGTATGTATGACCTTCAGAATTGTGCGTTGAAACTTAATTCTGATGATGATAATATGAGGTAAGGCGGTTTGAAGTGACTAAGGCATGAGCCCTTGTAAATAAAATAAATACATTTGTAAAATGGTCTGAAGGAGTTTTTCTGCTTCATTGCCCTTCTGCTCTTTACAGAGAAAGAGGGGGCGGCTCATGTGAGACCACCCTATCTCTAGGTGGCAGCAACAAAGTGCCATCTTAGAACCTGAGATCGGTCACCTTGGTGGTGGCCCTTTTAGCCTTCGGAACTATGAACCATAAATATCTATGGTTTGTAAGCTCCCCAACTTCTTACCAAAGCATTAAGGGACTAAGCCATCCACTTTCTCACTTACTAAACAGATCAGGTTATTTCTACATTCTGCCTTGATATCTCCACAGATCCTTGTAATAAGATCGCAATAGTGATGGAAAAGTGGTAATGTGTTCATATATGGATGGCAACCATCTGTTAGTGTAAGCTACTGATATTACCGTAATGGTCTTAACTAGGACTGGCATTAAAATTTCAAGAAAGTCAAAAAAAAGTACAACCCAAGTAGAGATTTCTGAAAATTAGGAAAGAATTTTTACATTTCAAATAGTTGTATTCAATTCACCAGCACTGCAGATACAGTGGCTCTAAATATGAATATAGCAATTTATTCTACATGTAATTCATGACTAAAATCCTCATACTTATTTTCCTAAGGTTGATTCACATGAATTGTGGTGCGGTATTTTAGGTTTAACAGGTCCCCTTGAAAGTAAAAGCAAAGAATGTTTCTGAAGCAGTAATGAGAGACTCCTGGTCATTTCACTTTGAACAGGTTCAGAAATGTCAGAAGTGTCTAGCCTCTCCTAATCTCTTCTTCTCCTAAAGAAGTTCCCCTTTCCTAGCAGAAATGACTATCCCCTTCCCTTCCAAGGTTTCACCCTTCCAAAATGATTACCCTCTCTCAGAAAGCCTAGCCCCAGAAACCTAATGTCAGAACTGAACAGACCAGTTCAGTCCTCAACCAGTAGGTCCCGTTACATTACTCCAACCTGGGTGTCTGGGTGGGCCTTCAGCCTCTGAGAACCCCACTCCTGTCCAACTTTGGTAAAAGCTCTGAATTCTTTTCATCCCTTAATCTCTAAACTCTACCTCTATAAACTTACCCTCTAATGAAAATTTTCTAAATCTTTATTCTCTGGTCTGTGGTCTTCTTTTTTCAAAAGTCATAAGACAAGAATGAAGACATTCAGTGAAAGCATAGTGTGATCAATGAGCTTCTGACACCCTAGCTCCCAGGTCAGTGTTCACCCAAGAATCAAGAGAAGTCTCCAATGCTCTCAAAAACACCCAAAGCCCATATCAGTACTAGTTTATAAAGAAGAAAAGCATGTAACTAAGGATGTATAGATGAGGACCATGCCTAGGAAAGAAGTTATCCTCACCACTTACATTTTCACTGAGGCCTTCTTAGAAAAGAATACATAAATATGAATCGTCCTGCTGGACAGCATCTGGCACAGTGAGGAAGGTGTGTAGAGATGGGGACCTTCCCCCTGCACTTTACAGCTTATCCAGTAGGTGGCCCTGCCTTCACTTTTGCTGGTGCTTTTGAATATAAGCACCTTTTTTTGATGATGCATTTCATTAGCTCTGCAAGACTTCGGACTGCTTGTGGAGAACTGGCTTCTGAAGAGAGAAAGGCTTCAGATGCATGCGATAGAATTATATTAAGTAATCGGTACATCTTTTGTTATGCTGATTGTGTCCTGGTTTTTGTTTGAATTGGATGGAAACTAAACAGGTCTGAATGGCTCCCTCAGCAATATGCATGTAATTCTTCACAGCGGCACACAGAGCTAGCTCAACCCTTTCTGAGCAAACCTGCTGCTTATTCCAGAGTCCTTTGTCCTGATATCCTAGACAGGCCCTGGGCAATGCACTCCCTGTCACTAGGGAGAACAACCAAATGTCCTTAGCAACAGAGTTCAAGTGCTCTTGCTTGATACCATCCTCCGTTCAGAACCCTCTTCTGTCATGTCTTTCGTTTTGCCTGTCACCTCCCAATGTTCCTGATTTTTTTAATCTTTGCTCAGTTTTTCTTTCTCTACTTACATTACCTATAAATATTCTACCTTTAGCCTTCTGAGAAATCTCACAGGCTTTTCTTCTTGAATGTGTTACAATTCTTTGTCTGTTTTGTTTTGCTTTGCTTTTTAGGTATTTTATGTGGTACTTTGCCATAGAAGGGAACTAAATACAAATGCAATCTTCATGATACATTGTTCAGAGACATAACACACCCTGCCTTCATAGGTGTGAATACAGGAGATAGCTATTTCTCACTATATATTTTTTTCTGGAAGCTCACAGAATAAATTAGATCTCCTTGAAATAGCATATTTCCCAAGGAAGCTATCCTAAGACAAGGAAGCCAACTACCTGATGATGAACACTTAGCTGTGTATGACACAATTGCATCATATATTGTCAAAGTCCATGAGTACTGGGGGACCCAATGGAGAAATGAGACATTATAGTATTGTCTGGCTCATTTTAGTTATTAAAGAAATATTATTTTGTGGGTCAATATTCAAGACTTCCATAGAAATGCAATAGAGAAGGCAAAAACATTTGACACAGTTCCTTCTATTTCTATAAAAACACAAATAGTAATGTTAGGTATCAGTGTACCCAATGGACACAATTTTATCATTCTTATCTTTGTACCAAAAGTCTCTCATAGTCCTTATAACATTAAAAAACAAATATTCTATCTATACCTCACAAATTGGGTCATTGAGCCATTGAAGGACCTATTGAAGTGTCATGCTAGCTAAGATAAACATCAACTAAAAGATAATAAATTATATTTTTAGAACAAAATTTAAAAGGATTATTTGAGAGGAGCCTACTTAATTATCAACTTCTTCTTAGGTATTTTTGTAGTCACCAGCTTGTTGCTGGCAGAATGCACCCAATCAGCAGTTGATGGTTATTTTTGCTTACAGTCTGCAGGGGAAGTTCCATGATGGCAGGGGAAAGATAGTAGAGAAGAGGCTAGACATCAGCTCTGGAAAAGCAGAATGCAACTACAGCAGGAGAGAGAGCCAAATTCTAGAGAGGCAGAGCAAGTTGTAACACCCTGAGATGTGCCCCACCAACACGCTTCCTCCAGCAGGGCTCCACCTCCCAAATTGTCATCAACTAGGAAGCAAGCATTCAAAACACACGAGTTTATGGGGGACATTTAATTCAGACAACCACAGGAATAACACCAGAAACTTTGTGCAATTGTCCCATAGCCACTGTCTGAAACCTTTTCAGTGAAACTTTAGTGAACCTTCTCTCTGGTGAAGGTAGTCAGAACAATCCCTGTAAAACTGGATATATCAGAAAGTATTTGCATAGTGTATGTGAAAGTTTAAAATGCCTCTTCACAATGAAAATATTTTCTCAGGTATTTTGACAGTCAATTGAGTAGGCTACTTTCAAACTAAGAAAAACATTTTCCCCTTTGATTTTCATGTTTTTAAAATAAAGTTTCTAATGTAATTTATAAATCTCAAGTTTATGAGAACAAAGTCACCTTTACTATTACTCATTCTTTTTCATGAACCGTTGACTAGATTAACTTTAATGACTCAAATTATCTTAAACAAATTTCTGAAACAGCTTGTAATAGTTTGGATGTGAAATGTCCCCAACAGCCTTGTGTGATTAAGCCTCATACTCAACCCCCAACTGACAGAACTGTTGGGAAGTGAAGCCTTCCTGGAGGAGGTGTGTCACTGGGGGTGGACATTGAGGTTTATTCTCCCAGCTCCAAGGCCAGTACTTAGACTACTGTCTGCACACATATATAAGAGCCAAGATGTGAGCAGCCTTCAGGTTCATGCCCACCATGATGAAACTTCGCCTGGAACACTGTAAGCCTGAAATAAACACTTTTCTCCAGTAAGCTGCTTTTGGTCAGGTGTTTTGTCCCAGAAAGAAGAAGCTACAACTTTTAATAAATTCCCTGAAGTATTTTAAACTGAAGTTATAAGGTTATTTTTTTCAAGTATGTCATTATTCCTATGCATTGTCCTGTCAAACTCTTAGCATTTCAAGAACTCAGAAATTGTCTATTTGATTCTTGCCTGGACTTGACACAATTGTTTCTTAAATGATAAATATAACAGTTCTGCTGAGCTGCCTGAACCTCTGCAGTTGAGATAGTGAAGCCAAAGAGAAGTGTTCCTAATCCACTCCATCAATACATAAGCATGTTGTCCACACCCCTGGTTAAGTGTTCTTGTGATCCTTTGGACTTAACCATTAAAACTGTGGCCCAAACAAGGTTGTGACTATGTGTGCTAGTGAAGGGCATCAACCTGGGACCTGTCAAAATGGATACAATCCATCAAGGAAGACTCACTTGAGTTCTACTGTCTCAACAGGGAAGTGTGGAACAGAGGACAATCCACCCTGCTGAAACAAAGAGTTTGTTGTCATTGTGCTGCGGTGAGTAACTGAAAAGGTATGAAAAGAATGTCTTCTTCCTTTACTGATTGTGTTTATCACAAGTAGTCTCCTTTCCTTCTCAGAGACCTAGAGGATGGGCTCTTTAAAAAATCTTTTAGGTTAATGTTATGGTTTCAATCAGATACCCCCCATAAATTCATGTGTTATGAATGCATGGTCCCAACTGGTAGCAATTTGGGATGAAGAGCTTTGCTGGAGAGGTGTGCTGCTGGAAGTGAGACTTAGGCTATATTAGACCTAGCTTGTCACTGTTAGTTTGGCTCACTCTCCTGCTGCTATTGTCCATCTGCTATGACAGAGGTTATTTCCAGCCTCTGTTCACATTATGCTTTCCCCTGCTATTACAGAGCTTGAGTCTAAAACCAAAATAAACCCTTTCCTTCCATCTGCTGATTTTTGTTGGGTACTTAGTTGCATCAATGAGAAGGTAACTATTACAGATAACGTATGAAGCAATGGGTCTCATGATTGCATTTTCATACATATGTGTCATTATACTTTGTCTTCAATCATTCCTCTCTTTCAAGGCTCTCCTATGTTCCATGCACCACATTGCTCTGAGTGGTTCCTTTTCCCCAGATAATTCCCCCTTCTGATTTCTTATCATATGGGCTCCATTATCCTCTCCCACTTAGTTCTCATCCTCTCTTTTTATGATTGCCTTTCTAAAAAAACATATATAAAAACTCATGCACACAGAGTTATATAGTTTTAAATATATGTTCTGTATATAAGAAAAAAAAACTAAAGTATTTTTCTGAGTTGGGTTTATTTCACTTAACATGATTACCACTTGTATCCATTTTCCTGGAAATGTCATGACTCATTTTCCTTTATGGCTACACAAAATTCCATTATGTAGATATACCCCATTTCTCTATCCATCATCTGTAGTTGAACATGTGGGGTGATTTCATTTCCTGGCTATCATGAAGACTACAGCAATAAGCATTGATATACAAGTATCTCTGTGGTGTATTAACTTAGATTCCTTCAGAAACATACCTAAGGCTGGTATAGCTGGGTCATATGGTCTTCTATTTCTAGTTTATTGTTTTAGGAACCTCAACACTGATTTCCACAGTGGCTGCACAAGTTTACCTTCTCACCAGCAGTGAGTAAGGATTTCTCTCTTGCTACAACCTTCCCAGCAACTTTTGCTATTTTTTTTATAATAGCTATTCTAACTGGAGTAATGATGACATTTCCCACATCCTTGAGAAAAACATTACTTGTATAGAAAATGCACATCTCAAAGAGACAGAGTAAAATTCAACAGTTTCAAATCAGTAGAAATAAATGTTCTGGGAAAAGTAAGTCCAAGAGGTTATAGTGAAAGTATGAAGGTTTCATCAAGCTAAGAAGAACTTTAAAGCCCCTTTGGGTATACCCTATGTGGTTGGTATAAGTTTTATACCCAAAATAACTAGAAATAGATAAATACAGTAAGTCTATAAGTCAAATGTGAGCCATTCAGGACTGAAGGATAACTGCAAAAGACTAGTATGGGGTTGCTAGTTATATAATTGATCAGTCTTAAATCGATGTTAATCTATTTTATTTGCCTAGTAGTATAGGTACAGCCCTTTGTTTCTTCCGTCTCACAAATGCTACTTGATATACTTCAAGAGAGCACTTATAAAGAACACAATGAGTGCACAAGCATGTATGGATTCTTGTCATTCTGCTTTATTTAATAAATTGTAATAAAGGATTGAGTTTTGTTCCTAAAACCCAGCACTCAGAAGGGAGAAACAGGGGATTCCAGGCCCAAAACTAGACTAACTGAATATGATTCAAGTGACAGATCCTGCCTCAGTCAGTAATGGGAAGAAAGGAAGACACTCAATGTAAATCTCTGGCCTCCATGTCACATGTCTGCATGTGCATACAGGTACGCACATGTGCCCACACACTTCAACACACCACATACACCGTACATACATATGCAAATGCATTCAGCAGTCTTCTTTTTATAAGCTTTCTATCTTATTTTTCAGCTAAGGCTTAGTGGCCAAACCTGCTAGGAGTACTGGTATGACTCTATGAAAGTCATAGATATCAGGGAAAAGTTGAAAAGAGGTGGATTCTATTCATAAAGGAGGAAATTAAACTTTCAAATTTTAATAGATTGTGGAATCTATATGTTCTAGGTGATAAGTTGGTAAGATATTTAATATTTTATGTGTAGCAAAATGGAATTTATTAAAGTGCAAATGTAAGTATGCTAATTGAAGAAAGTTAGAAAGTGTTATAAAATCAATTCATTTTGTATCTGAACTGATAAAGATAAGGGTGCTACAGGGGATTTATGTTAATGTAATGAGGTAAAACATTTATCTTGCAAACCTGATAAACAGCAGTAGGTACTTTAGTGGATGAAAATAATTAGTTCCTCTGTGCCCATGTGAATCCAAACCATTGTTATAATTCTATTTGTATATTCAAAATGACTTTCTATTTGAGTGCAACATAGAAGCTTTATCACATCTTTTCTAATAATTTTGTTTGTATTTTATGTAGGGGTAGATTCTCATCTTTAATAATGTCGTTATCATTTTCCTTTCTTACTTAAGACATGAGAACTCCAAGTTACTGTAAGCAAGATCACTTCGGAAACAGCAATTCCTCTTTTTGGACCCTCTCTAATACATTGTCTATATATATTAAAATTGGTAATTAATTTTTGTGAAATTGTGATGATTGACATTGTCACTCTTCTTATTCAAATCTTTCAATAATCCTCAATTATATGGTGCAAAATTCCCATGAGGCATTTTATAACCAGCTCTAATCCAAATTCATTCTAGGAAAATTGCCTCCACCTTGAATTTACGTTTTAGTCACACTGAACTTTCATTGCCCCATTTATGTGTTGTCTCAGGTCAAGATGTATGTGTTGATTCTTCCCTGTGCCTTAGATAATCCCTATTTATAATCCTAACAGCCCAAATCATAAAACTTCCTTTAAATTAAGTGAACTTCTGTATGTCACTTCCATCATTAAACTAGTATGTGCCATGGTCTTTACTGCACCCAATGATTTAGGGATAATTGTGCACATGTATGGACATAATGCCACACACACACACACACACACACACACACACACACACATAAAATATACAATTTTATATTTTTATAGATAGAAAAATAATATGTAGGCAAATATTTAAGATGATGCTAAAAATAAAGCAGAGAATGAGGAAATGGGAGATATGCCATGATAGGAGATAAAGGGAACCATTGAATGTTTACATGGAATGCTATTGTTTACATATGAAATTCCCCAAAGGCTGGTTTTCTAAAGGTTTGATCACCAGCCTCTGATAGAATCTTTAGTACTTAGGGCCTGGTGGAAGAAATTCCATCACTGGGAATATACCTTTGATGGAGACATTAGGATCTCAGTCACTTCCGCTGTGTCTTCCCTTAGAGTCTTAGGATATGAGCAATTTCTTCTTTCTTGTGCTCTAACCATGATGTACCTTATCATGGGCCTAAGGGCAATGGAGCCAAACAACCATAGCCTTTATCCTCTGAAAATGTGAACTAGAGTCAATCCATCCTCCATATGATTTGCTCATCTCTGGTGTCTGTTACACCAACAAAATTAATAAAAGAAGGAACTGATTTGGTCAATGAGAAGGACACTTGGGATAAAACCCTTCTAGACACAGAGAAAAACAAAGACAAAGGGCTAATGTTGGGAGCCAATGTAAAATGTGTAAATGATAAAGGCAGGGAGACTTGAAAGAAAACAATTACAACTCTGCAGAAAGGAGATGATAGCTTGGACCAGGTTGGTAAAGGACTGGGCAGACTCTCAGGTGTCTGGATTCTGATAAGGAAGAGTGAAGGATAGCTCCTGTGATAACTAACTTTGTCTCAATTTGGCTAGACTGGTGAGAGCAGTTGTTTGGCCAAACACTAGTCCAGATGTTATTGTCAGGATTGGTTTTAGATGTGCTGAACATTTACAATCAGTTAATCAAAAGACAGCCTCTCATAACATGGGAGTTCTTTTAACAGTCAGTGAGAAAGGACTAGGACTACTAAAGTTTCCTGAAAAAGAAGGAATCCTGGCTTCAAATCAGAAGTTAGGATTTTTTCCTAATCTTTTAGTTTTCAGACTCAGGACATTTCTGGATAATCTTGAGTCATGAAGCTGAAATCATGGAGTTCCTGGAAGTTGAGATGGTAACATGAGCAGGTTTCGGTCAGTTGCCTGAAACTGATATGGCAATTTAGGTTGTCTTGAAAGTAAAAGAGTGTTTCTGGCTCTTGGTTGTGTTATAACCCAAAAGTTAGAGTACCTGAAAACTCAACAGTCCTGAAAACTTTGCACTGAGTCAGTGGCCTCCAAGTTCTTGTCTTATGAATTCAAAGAAGGGTAACTTTTGCAAAAAAAAAAAAAAGTAGGCTTCAGTAGTTTGCACTAGAAATGTAAAAACAAAATTAAAAAAAGACTAGTGTATTAAGAGATGAATTAATTGCAACTGGATTAATTCTAATTCAATTTAATTGTACTTATTTTGCCATCATTTCATCTGTTGTTTTTACTGTTTTATAATTATAATTTATTGTTTTATAATTTTATAATAATTATAATGTACTTCATTTGTATTATTAATTTTTTAGAACAAAGAAGGCTCATGTGGCCAAGCTTGGTGACTCATGCATGTCACTAAGAAGGCCACAACAGGAGGAACAACACAAATTCAAGGCCAGCTTGGGCTACATGGTAAGTTTCAGTCCAGCAGCTTTAGTGTGAGACTGTGTACTAGACAAAAAAAACAAAACTCCTCTAGGCCAACAAAACGAAACAAGAGAAATAACAAAAATAGTACACACACACACACACACAAGAAAAGAAAGTTCATGCCATTATGTGACATTTTGTCCATCTATGTATCTATCTTCCTGACTAATTGTGGAATCCTAGGGGGTATATCCATGTTTGTCTACCCATTTTATTAAATTCAAAACATATTATGAGAATGAATGGCTTAATTAAATAATCTTTGTTTAAAAATGAAGCAATAAGTTGGAAGTTTGGACTAGCTTTAAACCCTTCTCATTTCAGCTATTTCTTAAATCCTAAAGATTCATCATATCTATTTGCATGGTAATGTTAACATCACATTAGAATCAGGGAATGGATATTAGAAATTTGTGGAAAGATAGCATACATTTGAAGTTATTGCTGTTGAATCTCTGTGGGGATGGATAGAAAGGCTTGAGGAGAAGCAGTGAAGGGAGAAATAAATAAGGAAGTTCATGTTGCAGATTCACAAGGTGAAAATAAATCTTGATTAGTGAGCCCACACCTCCCTCTCTGTATGAGATCACTCCATGGTTTAGATAGTGTCCTGGCATAGAGGGGCCTCCCAGACAGGAAGTTGAGTCATAGCATAGATAACAGAGGGCTCCCATCATGAGGAAAAAGGCACCTGTGGGAAGATCTTGAGCCTCCCCTCACCCTGGCCATTAGGCCAGAGTGAGGGAAGGCCTTACCTTTTCTAAGGCCTGAAAATATAGAAGTCCTCCTCCTAGGACACCATGTGTGAAGTAGAGACAGAATTATCTGTTCAGTCAGTATTCCCTGCCCCAGGTGAACAGAGAGACAGCTGGTTGGTCCATATCTGACCAATCAGATTTAGCACCTAGGTTTGAGCTCTAGCTAGACACCTCCCACTCAAGGGGAGAAGGGGTCAGGTTTGGAATCTATGGAACTTGCCTGAAACTGTCACAGTTTTGAAAAGGCTTCATGTATTTCATTAAATGCCTTATAGTGGGCAAGTACCAGTCTTAGAATCAAATTGTTTCCCAAAGGATCTTTCCTTCCTTTCATTGAATAATAAGATTTAGGAACCAATATCTAAGAACTGTTCATGTTCAATGCTACTGGGATTGTGAGAGTTTAGGAGTGAGACCCCAAACAAGGTTGCCAAGCTCCTCCTTTAACCCCTCCCCAGTCAGAGCTTGCCACTATTAAGCTTGCCTTGCTTCTTAATAGGTTCAAAAATGATATTGTTAATACTTGTTTCTTAAACACATATGTACTTCTTCGGGTGCCTTTATTTCTTTTAAACATGCATGTACTTTCTGATGCTTTTTTTTTCCCCAAAATTCACACCCCAGTACCCTAACAGAAGTTAGGGTTATTTCTTCAGAAGAGGGATTGTGACAGTCAGACCTCTCTGCAGAGGCAGCCCCCTCCCCTTGAGTGGGAGGTGTCTAGTTAGAGCTACAACCTAGGGGCTAAAACTAATTGGTTAAATATAAACCAAACAGCTGTTTCTCTGGCTCACCTGGGAAGAATTTAAATTCTCTTCCCTAAAGGAAGTGGGACCTCTTTTTCTTCTTCCATGTGGCAATGGAGTAGAGGGGACTGATGACCCAGGCCTCAGTGAGGTAAGACCTATACCCCTACCCCAGCTAAAGGCTGGGGTAGGGGGGCAGGCTCCAGACTTTTTCTCTCATGAATCTCTCTTTCTCTTAAAGGGAGCTTTCTGTTACCTTTTCCTTGGCTGTTTATTTAGCTAAATAATATAAGTTCTGTTAAAACTCTCTGATA
>PVHP010003165.1:0-81155 GCA_004024765.1 Zapus hudsonius | reverse complement strand
CACATGTTCATGTGTTTAATTCAAAACTCTACAAGGGAAGCAATTTTATTTTCTCTGGCTTAGAAAGGAAATGATTAAGTGTCTTACCCTAAGTATAGGACCAGGAAGGAACTATGATTTGAGGCCATACAATTTTACAATGGATACTCCAGGCCACTGACATTAGAATACTAGGTTACTATCTTTTTTGGGTTGGGCCCTAGCTTCAGTGTTTTCCTTGTTCTTTGTGATGTATATGTGCATGTATGTGTGTGTGTGTGTGTGTGTGTGTGTGTGTGTGTGTGTGTTGTGTTTGTGTGTGCATGAAGGACCAAGAGCTGAAGGTCATAATGGAGATGTGCCGATACCACAAACATGCAGCCTTTCACAGTGATGGCTACTGAGACGGAACTAGGACCCTACACCCCACCAAACAAACAAAAAAAGCTTTATCCTATTCTACCTGTCCTTGAATCCCCCACTAGTATTTTCCAGTGGCCAAATCCAGGAAGAAGCTTAGCCCTTAAAATTAAACACACACACACACACACACACACACACACACACACACACAGAGGGGAGGGGTAGGTGTGGTGGTAATAGGTCTTTAATTCCAGCACTCAGAAGGCAGAGGTAGGAGGATTCTCTTGAGTTCAAGGCTACCCTGAAACTACACAGTGAATTCCAGGTCAACCTGGGCTAGAGCAAGACTCTACCTCAAAGAAAAAAAAAAAAGAAAAAGAGAGATAAAAAATAAGACATAGAGCTAAAAACCAACAGTCAAGTGCTAACAGGGTATCATAGATACGCTGCACACCTTGTGTTTTCTGTTTATTTTTAGCACATCATTGCCTAATCATGATTTTCTTGAAGAAGGTAGAAATTCTTCACCTAATATTTTTGAATCCATGATATTTTAAAATTTGAGAACCAGGAGTTTAAGGGATATTTATCTCATGGTTTGATTTCACTTACTGGCTGGAGATTTTTTTACTGGCCAAGGAAGGGGCTTTCCTCCCCATGTCCACACCTATTAATCAGAATCTCTAAGTGGGGACCTGTACGCTGGAGTTTTCAACGATACTCAGCTGAGTGGAGCTCACAGGCCATAAAGCCACTTTTCCCGACACTGATGGGTAGGTTCCAGAGATTAAAACCAGACTCTGCTGAATGACACCCTCATGTCTCGGCCAGAAGAGGGCAGCAGGACGCTATTCTGAAAAGCTAAATTCAGAAAAAATAAGGTGCTAATAAAGTGAGGAGTGTTCTCAGGAAAGTGCCCCACTGAGATTCAAGTATTCTGGGAGAAATGCCACGCCTCAAGTGGGAACTGATGAATGAATGGTGAGGAACCAAGCAAAGACAAGCCAGCAAGCAGAAAGCGCTTACAGAACAAGACAGAGCAAGCCAGGAAATGTCAGGAAAGGGCCTGGCACAAAAAGCCTCTCACTAGAGTGGATGAAGAAGCCAAGATTTAGAATCATGAGCAGGCAAAAGGTAACTCTCCCAAAGAAGGCGGCAGAAATTAGGACAATTTCTGGAAGATTCAACCTTCAGTAACAGTCCCAGCTGAAATCGAAAAGCTATGAATCTGAGAAGTAGTTTTGAAATTGACAAATGAAGCATCAGTGAGCAGGCAGTTAAAAATCTCTGTGACAACACCATGTAAGGAACCTATGTGAGATCAGAGTAAGCCACTGAAGAATCGATTACCACCACTTTAACCTTCCAGCAATGGAAGTGTGTGTGTGTGTACGTGTACATACATTGCTTGAACCCAGGGACTTCCATAAGCTAGGCACACATTCTTACCCTGAACTATAAGCCCAGACACATTGACCATCTAGAGCCTACAACTCACTTGGTAATTTAGGTTACTACAACCCCCTGTGGTAGATCACTCCAAAGCACTAGCTTGTGGAATTTCAATGCTAAATACAAGGAAGGTATTTTTATTGCTCAAAGACTCAGGGGGGAGACGGTCTATTTTGTAGTTTGTGAACATATTCCCTCATTTCTAGACAGCTAGCAACAATCTGTAGATACCTTCTGGAAAAACTGTATGTGCTACCTTTCCTGTTGCTGTGGCAAAATCCCTGGCAACAGCAACATAAGGAGGAAGGGTTTATTTCTCAGAGCTCTAGCTTATGGCAGGAAAGGTGGGTCAGCAGGAGCACAAAGCGGCTGCCAGGAGTCAGGAAGCAGAGAGATCTCTTCACTTTCTCCTTTTTATTTTATTCGGTCTGGGCTCTGGGCCCCTTCAATGGTGTGGCCTAGAGTTAGGATGGGTCATCTCACTTCAACCCAATCTAGAAATTCCCTCACAAACATATCCAGAGGTTTGTTTCCATGGAGATTCTAAATCACAAGTTGCCACTCAAGCCTAACTACCATGGAATTGTTATCTGAAGGCAGGCTACTTTATGATGGAAATGTAACAAAGAGCATAGAGGAATTTTATTTGAAAAGTCTTCTTAGTGGCAGCTATGAATAAAATCAAGCTTTCCTAACAGGTTGCTCCCCAACTTAAAATGGTCCAACCAATGACTTTGCTTCACAATGGTGCAAAGTGATGCACACTCACCAGAGATTACATCTCAAATTTGGGATTTCTGTCTCTTCCCAGCCTAGCAGTATGTGACACACTACTCCAGATAAGAGGGAGACACCACCAGGTCTCATTCTACAATATTCTACACTGTGTTGTTGCTATGGTATCCAGTATGCTGAATGCATTCTTCACTTACAATGAGTTTGCACGAGGGGAAACTATATAGCTTTTTCTAAGAAATAACACACCAAGTAGCAGTGCAAAATAAAAATGCTAATCTGAAGGAGCAAAAGCACATCTTTCTGTCAGCTCTTTCAAGCAGGTGCGCACTGCTTAAAACCAGGCTTTCATGGAGGTACTGCTGGTTGTTCTCTATAGTCAAGGAGGCCAACTAGAAATGTTTAAGTAGTCTTTCCACCAAAGAGTAGGCAGACCATGAATCATTTTAAAGAATGATAAGGACTTGACATCCCTTCCCAGTCATTAAAATATGCATACTTTACTATAGATCAATTATAATTAAACTTAAACATAAAATATTCTATTTTAGTAAATGATTTTGGACTCTGCAACACCTTATACCTGTTCCTAATCCTAAATTCTATTCCTTATTTATCTAATAATATTTTGCTCTGATCCATTTTTTTCCCATTGAGATATAGAGAAAACCTGAAAAGGTCCTACCATATACATAAGAAAATGGAGCTCTAATAAGGGTGGGGCTGGGGTGATGGCTTATAGGTAAGAGCCCTTGCTAAGCAAGCATGAGGCCCTGAGGTCCATCCCCAGCATCCCCAGATGCCATGTATGCTGGTAATCCAAGTCCTGCTGGAATCAGCGACTGGGAATCCTGGGGTGTGCTGGTCAGTCAGTCTGACTGAAAATGGCAACTCAAAAGTCAAAGAGAGGCTCCATCCATCTCTAGAGTCAGAGGGTAGGACATTGGAAGTTCTCTGGCTTCCACATGTATGCACCCGGGTTGCATGTGCATCTGCACATACACACATATAGTAACCATATTATATATATATATATTATATATACATAATATATGTATATATACTATAGATAGTATATATACATGTATAGTATCCATATACAGTATATATATACATAGTACATATGTATATATACTATACAGATAGTACACATACATGCATAGAATACATATACAGTATACACAAAAATACCACATACTAAGCACACATGCTATAAACAAAGACTGGTGGCTTTGTTTTAGCCAGTCTTGGCAACTGAAATATTATCATCAATTTCCTAAAGAAAGAAAATTAATTTTGGCTATTTGTAAAGTAAGGCTTCTTAAACTTTTCACACTTTTTGATTGAGAAATTTTTACACAATCCCAGGTATACAGGTATGAAAAACAGGTATATAAATCAAATATTTACTTGTAATAAACCCTAAAGAAATTTATTTTAAAACAATTTACTGGTGTCTGTATGAATTTAGAATTTGTTAAACATGAAAGCCAATGTGCATAGTAGTCAAATGGAGACGGTTTGTTTGCATGGACAGCGCAAGCGTGGATGGACAGAGGACTGCAGGACACACAGCACCATCACTACTGCTTTGCAGTTCATCAATGCTCTGATATGAGAACCTCGATGCTGACAACAACCCTCTGCATAAACACAGAGTATGTTTAGGACCATTTCAGAAATTGTTGGAAATTCTGTTCTCATCCCAAGTCAAAAGTCATTTAATGATTTTTTTAAATGAAACTCCAATACCACAAACAGAATTCTAAAACCAAACATACTAACATAATCCAATCCAACGATATACTAGTTTGATAGTTACATGCTAAACCCATATGTTTGTGTAAGAGCAGAACACTTTGTATGAATAGTAAAAGCACAGTTCGTAGTGGACACTCCCAAGTCTGAGTCCACGTGTTTGTTAGTGTTGTGTGTGTGACTGCTGGTACAGTGCAAAGTATACATGCTGTGTGCTCAGAACAAGGCTGCAATGCAAGGCATGCACTGTGAAAAACATCTCGAATTCACAATATGTTGGATTTTGAAATAATTTCTGGCCATTGTGTTCAGAAGTCTTTTGGTGCCAAAGTTTTCATGACTCCCACATTCAGTTAAACATCATATGGGGTCACAATTTTCAGTTTAAAAAGTTGTGGTGTAGAGAATGCAGTTAGACCCTTACAAAAACTTTTACCCTCTGTGGTTTTTAGATACCAAAGTTAGAAAATATTACATGGAAAATTCTTGAATTCATTCATGAGTTTCAAACTGTATGTTGTACAGAGCACTGTCACGCCTGCCCAGTCGATGCAGGATGTGTGTCATCCGCGTGGACATGCTGCTGCCCACTGAGTCACTTGGCAGCTGTCTGGGCACCTGATTAGCTGTCATGGAATACCAAAACGGTTGTGCTCCCCAGGCAATTCCAATAAGCCAAAGAAGCCATAAAAACTGCTTCCTTTAAAGTTCTCAACTGAATAAAGAAAAGAAAAATACCATACTCTTAGTTTAATCTTCTTATAGACTTTAATAACTTATCTGTGAAATTGTGGAGAACTAAAAGAAAATTTGTACTAGTTCTGTCTGCACCTCACACTGTAAATGTTAAGGCCACAGTGCATTGTAAAGTGCTTAGGCTGGGCTGGAAATAACAGGGTTTAGTACTGTATGTGGTTTTAGGATCCACTGGGGGTTGTGGAATGTATCTCTTGGATAAGAAGGAATTAATGTGTTTATAATTAGTTGACTAATATATAATTAAATCTGGTAAGCCTACTAACAATGTATTTATATAGACTAGGAAAGGAAATACAACTCAAAATTGTCTTAAAAGCCCAATTCAAAAACCTTAATAAGAAGCTATTTTTAAAAGATATCAAAATAAATCTAGGTGGTGAGCACAAAGTTAAGGAAGCAAAAGCAGGCAATCCCTAGTCAGTCCGCCTGGGGAGGCTCCAAGAGTTTGTATCAAGGTCAAGTGCTGCTAATGTGCTTTTTTTTCCTCAAACACATCTCAAAGAACAAACCTGAGTGGTCTCCTAATAAAGCCTGGCTGAAACATACAAACTACTGAGATGCTTTTATTTCTGGCATTTCCCAGCCTGGAATGCCTTCTCCTCCTCTACAAGGCTACAGACACTCCCAACAAACCATCAGAAGTTGTGTTCAATTCCCCCTTCTCTTTAAAGAACTACAGAAACTTTAGCTTCACTCCACTGCAAACATGAACAGAAAAGAGGGAGAGGCATTTCCAAGAACCTCTCCTAAGCAGACAGAACAAGACAGGCCATTTTAAAACAAACTAGATCCTTCATCTAATCTGTCTCAATGGGAGCAGTAATATCCCCACAGGTGTAAAACTGGTTGGGAGGGAAGAGAAAAGACTTTAGCCCACACTGAACAACTGATAATATTTCACTTTATTTTTCACTCTTTATATCCCTGGTTTTGGATTGAATGATTTGAAAGCTAACATTTTAGGGCCATGACATTTTATTCCTACATGATACCAGTATGTACCCCTCATAGAGCATGGATATTTTCTTATACAATCACAATGCAATTATCAAACTTGTAAAATTATCATTTCATATCATTATCTAATACTGCCCATTCTAAGCTTTTAACTTCCTTGGCCATTTATTTTAGTTTTTCGTTACATTAATGTCCTTCAAAGGTCCAGAACGGTTTTATAAAAGATATTATCCTGTTTGGATTTGTCTGTTTTTTCATTCAGCTCTAGTTTACAATTCAGAGCAAGTACTACTTAGGGGAAAGTTACTCTTAGCACATTATCACATGAAAAACATTGGTTTTTTCTATAATGTTAAGTTCAATCATTTAAACCGATAGTATTTCACCAAATTCTCTCCCCATCTTTCACCCAATGGTTTCAGAATCAGATCGCAAGCAATATTTCCATAGTGCTTATTCTACTTACGGATTTTTCACTTCTGTAATTCTACAGTTATTAGTTTAAAAAAAAAAAAAAGAGCAAGCCACCACTCTGCAACAACTGTCCTAAAAGACCTGTGTCCTGAGGCCACAAGGAAGTGGAGCAGAGTCTAAAACTTCTCAAGTGTACATTTGAATGCCACTGCCTTCTATAGATGACTCTTCAATTTCAAGATTAAAAAGGTTCTAGTAATCAAAGAAAACCAAACCATTAGCTTAGACTAACACTATCAATATGTTGTTCAGAAAAATGAAAAAGTGTCACCAGTCACACGAATCTAGTGTGCCCTTGAAGTGTGTGAGTAGGACCAAGAAAGAGGATTTTCAGTTTCCTTTAAACTACAGTTGGTTAGAGGCTGCTTAGTGGATTTATAAAGAATCTCCATGTCATCCTTTGATATCTGAGCAAGATTGGTTCCTGAACCATCTAGGCTACTCAAATCCAAAACTGCTCAAATCCCTTATATAAAATGGCACAGTATTTACAAGTAACACATGTATATCCATATGAAGGCTTCGAATAATCTCTGTATTACCTAAAATACAACATAAATGATATGTAGAAAGTTGCTATACTTTGTTTCTTAGGGAATAATAAGGGGGAAGTTAATGCTTGTATAGCTTGACTAGCTTTCCCCCCAATATTTTCTACATGATTTTCAGAGCCCATAAATGCAAAATATTGTGGATATGGATATGCAATCAACCATACGATGATTTGGAATATTTGCTTATGCCCATATATTAATGCTGTTCTATTTTAGGTTAAAGAAGTTTCTCTTTTCAGGTAGCAGTGACTAATGGGAAGACTCCAACTCATCAAAGTGCTGAGAAGTGACAGTGGAGTGTTTAATCCAGAATGATATCTCTACCACACCCACCAAGGTTCAAGGGTCATTGTGAAAGAGGTGGTGAAAGAATGTAAGAGCCAAAGGATGGGGAGGAGTGCTTTGGAATACTGACTTTGAGGCAAAAAATGGCCGCTGCATTCATGATCTAGATCTGGGCCATCAACATGTTGTCAGGGATGATGAAGGAAGGGGGAAATGACAACCAAATACAAAGAGGACCAGTTGGGAAGAAGAGGAGTTTTTCAAAGGAGAGAGGATGACAAAGGGGACAGAGCATGGTGGTGGAAGGGCATTAAGTTCAGGCACATTGTTATATGTATAGCAGTTGTCAATACATTAAAAAAATTAAATGAATACACAATATTATGATGAGAACCACAGTTAAGTTTACGGATTAAAGATGCTCTTGATACAATGGCCTCTTCTTTAATTAAGTGGTTTTCAAAGATAGGTTGGTATATGTGTTTTACAAAACAATCCCTACAGATTTTGATATATCTTATGTAAGCAAGTCCACTGCTTTAGGCAAGCCAGCCTCACAACCAGTTAGAGACGTGTGTAGCACTTTGGTTGCAGGACGCTCCTGCTGGTCAGTGGTCCTATGCAAGCTGCTGAGGGAGAAAGTCAAAGAGCCCATCCGGCTGGAACCCTGCATGCGGCAGGGGCGGCCTGCCAAGCAAGATGCGCCCAACTGTACAATAGCGGTAGGACCCTTGGATGCGAGGAACCAACCACTGTCTGGTTAGATTTGAGGCCTGCTCCACAGAAGGAAATGCATGCCCTATACTGTGAACCTGGTTAAAAGCCTATGGCAGGGGAGGTCGCAGGCCCTAGCAGGTAATCTATGTAGTCAAACTGCCTTCTAATGTTTTCTGTTTATATCCACACATTGGTGTGCTCACAGCACTGGTCAGCTAGTGGTTAAGCTAGAGACTCATAACTGGTTAAAGTGCTGAGAAAAAGTGCTCAGCCCCACACACCACCCCCAAGGCCCAAGAAGACTACAGAAGGTGAGGTGGTGAGGCTGTAAGAGCTGAAGGAGGGGAAGAGCGCTGAGAAAAAGAACATGACCACTGTGATCATGACCATCAACATTCCATAATGAATGGAGGAAGGGGCTCTGTTGGCAGTTAATGGTTGCCAGTGACAGGGAGCTATTCTATTCAGTGATGTAGCCACTAGTAAGCTGCCCATGCTCTACTAAATAACCCCCTACCCAAGGAAACTCGGTGATCACCAAAACAAGACAGGAAAGGAAGAAGGGAGTTAGCAGGAGCAGAAAAGGAATAAGAGAAGATAATGTGAACAAGAGGAAAAATATATTCCATACATGTATGAAATTGTCAAATATTTAAAAAATCATTTTTAACGATTCTTCAGTGTACATATTTTACCATGTATTTTTTTAAAAAAAAGCAAATTTTAGACCTGGAGAAAAGGCTCAGTGGTTAAGGCGCTTGCCTGAAAAGCCTAACAATCTGAGTTAGACTTCCCAGTACCCATGTAAAGTCAGATGCACAAAGTGGCACATACATCTAAAGTCCTTTTGTAGTGGCTGGAAGCCCTGATGCACCCATTCTCTCTTTCTTTTTCCTCTCTCTCTCTCTCTCTCTCTCTCTCTCTCTCTCTCTCTCTCTCTCTCTCTCTCTCTGCTTGCAATAAATAAAAATATTTTTTTTAAAAAAAAAAGCTGGGCGTGGTGGCCCACGCCTTTAATCCCAGCACTAGGGAGGTAGAGGTAGGAGGATTGCCATGAGTTCAAGGTCACCCTGAAACTATATAATGAATTCAAGGCCACCCTGAGACTATATAATGAATTCCAGGTCAGCCTGGACTAGAGCGAAACCCTACCTCGAAAAACAAAGCAAAAAAATTTTTTTAAAGAATCAAATTTGCATAGTGAAAAAGAAGGGGCTGGAGAGATGGCTCAGCGGTGGCACTTGCCTCCAGTGCCTAAGGTCCCAGGTTCAATTCCCCAGTACCCACATATGCCAGACCCACAAGGTGGTGGCCCTGGTGTGCTCTTTCTCTCTCTATCTCTCTGCTTGGAAATGAATAAATAAAATATTTTTTAAAAAAAAAGAAAAAGAAGACTAGTACTAGTAATGGGCAATCTGCACATGCCCTCATAGACACTACAGTTGGTTAAAAATCAGAAGAGCTCCAGGCCTACTTCTAACAGATCAACTGAGCAAGTGAGCACAGCATCTCTAAATTTGTGAGCATTTGTGACCTAACTCAAGCTTCACCAAGGGGAAAGAAGTGGTATTTCACTTACATTGTGTGCACAAGACACTGGACTAATTCATTACTAAGATTAAATTGAAAATTATTTTTCTTTTTTTCTGAATCAAATTGAATAGCATTAAGAACCAAAATGTCTAATCAGTGAGTGCTTATTTTAACTGCATATTGTAGATTAAAGCTTCAATGACTTCTACTTATTATCTAAAATGTACAGGGACTGACTTCTGCTATGACCAAGTAGTTAGCACAGGCACAGGCTGACCACATTACCATTCCATCAACACTGGATTCTCTTCACCCAGCGGTTCCTTGTCATCAAGCCATTCTCACATTAAAACACACATTCAATTTTCACAGAGCAAAATCAATCCTTTGTACCCCTATAGCCTAGGTTTCCAAGCATATACTATTTTTAACAGAAAAGTCTTTTTTTAAGTATTGAGCATTCAAATACAGAAGGAAAAAACTCCAGATGCAAAACGTGTCATCAACTATTTAAACCTATGAATGGCATATTAAATTTCTGCTTGTAACACTTCTCTCTCAAATTTCATTAATTTTGACTCATTACTTAAGAGACTAATTTGACTTTGAAAAAAGGCAATGGAAGAAAAGAAATATCTTGGGTATATTACATATTTTTTCTACATGAAGTCAAATCCATTTAGTTCTATACAAGGTGAATTATGCCACATGCTAGAGACAGAATGAGTGGGACTCTACAAACAGCACCTGCTTTTGGATCAGAAATTATTTACAAAGCAATTACTCAAAAATTATCCTACATGTCTTTTTTATGGATCTATAGAATATTACAGATAGCTGGGCTGTGTATCTCTATTAAAAAACAGCTTTTCTACTTTTCTCTCCAAGTGGCATCAACCATTCTAAGGAGAACATTAAGTATCAGTTTAAATTGAACTGGACTTCCAACTAGAGCCTAATGAATTCTAAAATAACATATGAAGTGACTTAAACAGTAATTATTAGAATGATGAATCTATTTTAATAACATACACATGCAAATTTAAAAATGTTTCAGTTTTTTAGAATGCGAGGTAAATTGTAGATTTACAAAAAGTCCCTACAAAAAGGCTGCTGGCAAAGGGCTAACTAGTAAATATTCATCTCCTTGAAATACAGAGCTAAGAAACTGTACTTCTTCACCTACTCTACTGTTTCTCCTTATACTTGGGAACATCTCCTTCCCACCAATTATTGTGCCTACCTCCAACCTGTCTCGACCTCTAAGCAATTGCAAAATGAAATGTATTTTTCCTCAGGACTGACATTTAACTCTTGTCCTTAACAAAAATAAAGTTCAAATTGTAGAAAAATAGAAACTATGAAAGTCACCTTCATGGGAAACCTTTAAAAATATAAGGGTCCAGGCACAGTGGTACACCCTAATCCCAGCACTCAGGAGGCTGAGGCAGGGGAGTTGTGATTTTAAGGCCAGCTTGGGCAACACAGCAAGATACTATCTCAAAAAAGAGAAAAAAAAAAAGTAAAACAAAAGAAAAATATACTTGAGGGAAAATAATGAATACTTCTGTATTTGATATGGTATAGATTATAAATACAACTGTCTTTGTCCGAATTCAAAAAACAAATACATTCATCTATTAAACTTTCACATTCATCAATTTTTTAAAGCCCAAGTGATAATGGTGAAAATGGTTTGCCCTTATCAACGAGAAAACACCATGTCTAAAAGAGAACCATCAAGAAGCCCTCCTACACATTTTATATGTCAAGAAACTTAAACTGAATCCATTAGCATAAATGCTTTACAACTGTATTTTTAAAAAACAACTCTTAAGGTTTACATATGTTCAAGTATGAATTGGAATTCAGAATTTAAAAAAAAAAATAATTCCTGTCTCTGCTTAAAGAACTTTCTCTTACCAGTTGAACTTTTATCAAAACTGTTTACCATAAAAGCAACTTTCAATTAAACCTTGTGACACTTCCTGGGTTCTCTAAGAACAAGCAAGTGAATGCACCTAACTGTTATGTGGGGTGGATGCTAACCAGTCCCTCTCGCTTGATCTCGTCTCCTCGTTTTCAGAGACTGTGAAAACCCATGAGGAAGGAGTTACTGACCTGTGCTAAGTAATGGTGAGAGGAGCTGGAGAATGACCTGACTACTTGACAGCATTCACGGATTGATTGATTGAATTTTCTTTTTTCACTAATACTCCTAACAATAGCCACCCCCAAAAGGAATGTTCTAGCATGTGACTATTTCTTCCACTGTTTTATCACAGCTGAGCAATCACAATGCAGGAAGTCATGGCACCCTCACAGAAAAAAATATATATTAATACTACTGCCAAAAGAGAGAAAGAATAAAAAAATAACTGGGAAGAGAATGAAAAAGCAAAGACAGACAAAAGAAAATAAAGCAAGAAAGAATGAGCTAAACAGAGGAAGAATTATTCACAGAAATTTAATTGAAAGTGATTGACAACCGGGCAAGGTACTATATACCTGTGGTGGTTTGATTCAGGGATCCCTCAAACATAATGTGTTCTTAATGCTTGATCCCCAGCTGATGGAAGTTTTGGAATTGGAACCTTGTTGAAGGTGTGTTGTTGGGGGCGAGCTTATGGAGCTTATAACCGGCTTCTCCTTGCCAGTTTTTGGCACACCTTCCTGCCACTGTTTACCTCGGAGGTGATGTCCACCCTCTGTTCATGCCGTTGTTTTCCCTGCCATCATGGAGCTTCCCCTCAAGTCTGTAAGCCAAAATAAACCATTCTTCCCACAAGCTGCTTTTGGTCAGTTCTTTGTGACAGCAATGAGAAGTTGACTATGATACCTTTGATCTCAGCACTTGGGAGGCAGAGGGAGGAGGTTCCCTGTGAGTTCCAGGCCAGCCTGGGCTAGATCCTTCTTTAAGAAAAAAGAAAAAAAGAAAGTGATTGATTTTTAAGTATTGGAAAGAAACATTAAAAAAAAAAAAAAAAGACAGCAATGCTTTAATGAGGTCTACCAGACCTATTCACACAGCTACAAGAAAGCACCTTAAGGGAAGAAGGATTTATGTTGGTTTACAGTTTGAAGGGAAGCAGTCCATTATGACAAGAAAGACAGGGCAGCAGGAGGGAGCCAGCTCATGATAAACTGCAGGCAGAGATGAAGGCTAGTTTTAACTCGCTTTCTCCTTTTTACTCAGTTCAGGACCCCACCCTGTGGAATGTGCAACCCACATTTAGGGTAGTAAGTCTTCCTTTCTCAACTCAATCTAGAAACTTCTGCATAGACACACCCATAGATTTATCTACTAGGTCATTCTAGATCTTGCCAGGTTAACAGCAAGTATTAGCCATCGCAGTATTCACAACTTACCAATGACTATTTTAATACTAGATGTTAAAGCTGCCTTGTCACATATTACAATGTAATGCCAGATATTAAAGTTGCTTTCACTGAATTGTTGGTCATACAATCTTTTCTTTCATTTTGTATGTAACTGGTATTGTATGGCCTGTACGCATGCCCTATTCCCTGTGAATAAGGTCTCAAAGCCCAAATGGAAACAGTGGTCTCATTCCAGGTCTCACTGGAAATAAGAGAAAGTAACATTTTTACATGCATGCGTACATTTACTACAATTTTAGCCAAAACTAAAGAAAAGGACATTCTCGAACTGTCTCCAACTTGCCCATAGCAGTGGAACTACTCAGAGAAAAGATATAATAAGTAGGTGGCCTGATGGCACAGGCCTGTAACCCCCCACTTGTAAGACAGCAGCAGAAAGGTCATTAGTTCCAGACCTCCCTGGGACTGGAGAAAGGTGAGGAGGGAGGGAGGAAGGGATTTAGACAGTCTTTCTCGTTGAGCCAGGAGTCTTGGGACAGGCCTGCTCACTCCCAGTATAGTACTTCCTACAGGGATCATAATTTCAAGGGAGCCCACACCAACACGACTAAATCTACTCTCACAATAAGGAAACTGAAAAAAACTGACTATTTTCAGATCCAACAAAAAATTCATGTCCAGGAAAAACTGCTACCCCCAAACCAGAGAGAGTTAAGGACAGAAAATGGCAACTTGAAAAAAAATCACAAAGCACCAGAGAAAAGCCTAGAGCTGGAGCCATCCCACAAAACAGTTAAATTGTAACATTTTAAACATAAACAGAAAAGTCATTTGACAAGATCCAACATCCCTTCATAGTAAAAGTCCTAAAGAAAGTAGGAATAGAAGAAACATATCTCAACACAAACCTATAGCCAACATCATACTAAATGGGGAAAAACTTGAAGCATTTCCACTAAAATCAGGAACAAGGGTGTCCACTGTCTCAACTTTTATTTAACATAGTGCCGGAAGTCTTAGCTAGAGCAATAAGGGAGGAGACACAAATCAAAGGGGTACAAATCGGAAAGGAAGAGATCAAATTATCATTATTTGCAGATGATATGAGTCTATACATAAGGATCTCTAAAGACTCAGAAAACAGCTGATAAACACTTTTAGCAATGTAGCAGGATACAAAATCGACACATAGAAATCAGTAGCCTTCCTATATACTAACAACAAACAGACGAGAATGAAATCAAAGAAACACTTCCATGAAAACAAGGTACCTTAGAATAAACCTAACCAAGGAAGTGAAGGATCTCTACAATGAAAAATTTTAAAACACTCTAGAGAGGAATTGCAGAAGACACTAGGAAATGGAAAGACATCACATGTTCTTGAGTTGGGAGAATCAATGTTGTGAAAATGTCAATCTTACCAAAAATTTACACATTTAATGCAATTCCCATCGAAATTCCAATGACATTCTTCACTGAAATAAAAAAAAAAAACCTAAAATTCATTTGGAATCACAAAAAACCTTGAATAGCCAAAACAGTCCTAGGCAACAACAACAATAAAAGGCTGGTGGTTTCACCATACCTGATTTTAAGATTTATTCCAGAACCATAGTAACAAAAACAGCAACTACCGGCACAAAAACAGACACATAGATAGAATAGAGACCCTGACGCAAACCCAGTCAGCTATAGCCATCTGATTTTTGATAAATATTCATTGGAGAAAAGACATCCTCTTTAACAAATGGTGCTGGGAAAACTGGATATTTCTATATAGAAGGATGAAAATAGATCCTTATCTCTCTCCATGCACAAGAATCAAGTTCAAAAGGACCACAGACCTTAATATCATACCTGAAACTCTGAAACCGCTAGAGGAAAAAGTAGGGGAAACACTGCAACATATTGGCCTAGGCAAGGACTTTCTGAAAATGACCCCTGTTGCTCAGGAAGTAAAATCAACAATTGGGGCCTCACAAAATTAAAAAGCTTTTGTACAGCAAAAAACACTATGAGCAGAGCAAAGAGACAGCCTACCCAATGGGAGAAAATCTTTGCCAGTTTTGCATCTGACAGAGGTTTAATATCCAGGATTTACAAAGAACTCAAAAAACAAAATAATAAGAAATCAAACAACCCAATCAAAAAAAAAATGAGCTATGGAACTGAATAGAGAGTTCTCAAAAGAAGAAATACAAGTGGGCTGTAAACATCTAAAAAATGTTCTACCTCCTTAGCAATCAGAGAAATGAAAACTAAAACTACTCTGAGATTCCATCTCACTCCTGTCAGAATGGCTACCATCAAGAAAACAAATGACAACCCGGGCATGGTGGCGCATGCCTTTAATCCCAGAACTCAGGAGGCAGAGGTAGGAGGATTGCCGTGAGTTCAAGGCCACCCTGAGACTACATAGTAAATTCCAGGTCAGCCTGGACTAGAGCGAGACCGGACCTCGAAAAACCAAAAAAAAAAAAAGAAAAAGAAAAGAAAAGAAAACAAATGACAATAAATGCAGAAAAATAGGAACCCTTCTACACTGCTGGTGGAATGTCAACTGGTACAGCCATTGTGGAAAACAGTGTGGAAATTCCTGAGACAGCTGAAAATAGATTTACCTTATGACCCAGCTATACCACTCCTTGGCATAGATCCTAGTGACTCTCATCACTACCCTAGATACTTGCTCTTCCATGTTTATTGGGGCTCTATTTACAACAGGTAGGAAATGGAACCAACACAGTGTCCCTCAACTGATGAATGGATGATGAAGATATGGTTCACTTATACAATGGAGTTCTATTCTGCTGTAAAGAAAAATGAAATAATGAAATTTGCAGGGAAATGGATGGAACTAGAAAGGACCATACTAAATAAGGTAACTCGGGCCCTGAAAGCCAAACACTACATGTTCTCCCTCATATAATGGCACACCTAGTAGCCATAGATCATTACAAGAAAAACTTCAGTGCCAGGGTTGAGATACCTTCCAGTGAGGTGTTAGCCAGGGAGGTTCCTGAGGCCCCCAAAACATTACATGCCATTGACAAGGCTCAGAATGAGGCAGAAAGACCCTGTTGCTGAAGACCACATATGCTTGGACTGCGGGTCACTAAGGAATCAAGCTGGAGCTGAGCAGGAAACCTCCTCCCTGTTAACCAGCTGATAGAAAGCTGGAAAAAGCTATGGCTGCCTGCAGCCCTATGGGAGAGAGAAGTCATCAATGGTGGTGAACAGCAGTGGACATTGCAAGTCTTAAGACTGGCCAACCAGGCCAAATGTGCCAACTGGGGCAATAGTGTCACGTCTATTTTGGTGAAAACCAATTGCTCTCTAATTGGACTGGAGGCACGCTCCACAGGAGGGAATACATGCCTGGTACTGAAGACCTAGTCAAAAGCCTATGGCAGGGAAAGGTTATGAGGGGAGTAACACCTGCTAATTTCTGGCTAAATGCATATATTATGCCCACCAAACTGCCTTATAAGCACTTTTTAAAGAAATGAGCATATCCATATAATAATGCTACTCTCACTTTTGGTGTGAGAAGCTTCTCTTTTTCAGATGGTGGTGACCACTGGGATAACACAAAAGACACCATAGTGCTGAGAAGAAATGGAGTGTTCAGCACTGGGACATCTCTATCACACTTCCCGAGGCTCAGGGTCTACTGCGGAAGAGGTGTCAGAAAAATTGTAAGAGCCAAAGGAAGGGCAGGACTGCTTACAACGCAAACTTCCAGACACAAAATGGCCTTGACTTTGACTTTGCAGTGCCTGATAATACCTACACATAAAAGGAGGAAAAGATGATGACAACGAAACAAATCAGAGACTAATTGAGAGGGGGAAGAGATATGAGGGAGAGTGGAAAGGGAATCATAATGGTTTATGATCTATAATTAAGACTATAGCGAAAGCCATCCCACTAAACAGTTAACCTGTAACATGAACTGCTGGAGGCTCCATGCTCGTTAGCTAGGGAAGTCAAAACCCAGGGGTTGGGCACTGAGTTATGGGGGAGGCAAAGAGCAGCTTTTCTATGTTTTGCTTTCAGGGGTCCCACTAGACTCACACTGTGAAGATCTGAGAAGCCCACTCCTGCCTCTAGCAGAGAGAAAAGAAATAACTACTTTTAATTTGCCCAGAAATCACTGTTCTAAAAAAAAAAAAAAAAAAAAAAAAAGAGCCTAAGCAATTTGTGGGAAAGGAAATAGCAAACTCCAATCCCTTCCAGCCTTCCAGTCTCATCTAAATGTTGGGAGCTGGCAGTTGGGGAGCTAAAATACACTCATGAAGGGCACAGCCCAGAGACACAGGCTCATGAAAAGAAAGACCCAATTACAGGACTACAGAATACTCCCCTGCCCCATCAACAGAGAAGGAATTACAGCTGAGAGAACAAGCCGCAGACTCTATTTAAGGAGTTACTAAGGAAGAAAGCCCAAAGATACAAAAATAATTACACTAGCGGATATCTTAACCTCTGACATCAAAGCTTTAGCACACAGCAAACACAGCCTTACTGAGAGAACACAAACTTTCACTGAGGTCTACCTCAGGTTCTGTTAGATGCCCAGACAGCAACGGCATCCTCCACGTGTGCTCAAAGGCAAAAAGACCCCTGAAAAACAGCTGCATCAAAGCTAGTTGGATATGGCAGACATTCTGTAATTGTCACACAAAGAATTAAAACTATGACTAGCATGCTAAAAAGTTTTTAAAAAATTTTTAAAAGGAAATAACAGCAAAAAAATAAATAAATAAATAAAACTCAGGCTGGAGAGATGGTTCAACAGTTAAGGCACTTACCTGCAGAACCCAATACCTAGGTTTGATTCCTCAGTACCTATGTACAGCCAGATGCACAAAGTGGTGCATGCATTTGAAGTTTGTTTGCAGCAGCTGGAGGTCCTGGAGCACCCATTCTCTCTCTCCCTCTCTCTGTTCTTGCCCCCCTTGAAAATTAATATTTTTTAAAAAATCTTAAACTCTAACACCATGACAGAAATGAATGCCTTTGAGGGGTTCTAGATATAGCAGAAAAGAGACAGGGAATCTGAGGTTATAGCAATAGAAAGCAAACAGAATTTCCTTCAACAGAGAGAATGCTCAAGAAATCAAGGACAATTACAAAGTAATTGTAAAGTGAATCATGCACAATGAACACCTGTCAGAAGGAGAAATGAAACATTTGAAGAAGTAGTGGTCGAGAACTTTCTAAGACTGAGAGACTTATCCAGGAAACACCAGTACCATGACAATACATTGAAAAAGTTACACGAGGCATTGTGGCTTCTCTACAAGGAACCCATATGCAAGAACTTTGAAAAGAATCATGGTTTTGTTAATTTGTAAGGTAATAAAGGTCAAATGCTTTTCAAAATATGCTATACAATTTTCAAAATGTGCTATACAATCTTTTACAATTTAAAATTTTTAATATTTATTGCTAATAAAATTAAAACAATGTAGTTTTTAAAGGTATTGTTAAACCAAATACCTTTAACAATTTTTTTTATTTTTTTTACATATATAGCTTTCTCAAAGTGACAACTTTGAAAAACAAATTTTTTTATCCTGTTGTTTTCTGAGCTCCTTAATGATGCTCCTTCCTTCAGAACTGTGTCCCCAATATTTTGAGGAAGTCAACACTAAACTAGACTGCTGCACATTTCTGTTTCCGTCCTTGAAAAGATCTCCTTGGAACAAATTCCCATTTCTTATGTCTCTAGTGAATGCGCCATAGTGATTCTCTGCTTATATCCCATTACTAACATAGAAAGAAGACAGGCAAATGATACTATTTTTCAATATCTGCAATTTTATAAACCATACATCAGTTCCTATCATTACCCTACCTTAAAATGAAAGTTCTATAACTTTTTTTTTTTTTTGCATCATTTCCCTGTTGGGTGTTATGGTTTGAGTAAGAAATGGTCCCTGCATTTTGAGCCCTTAGTTGCCAATGGGTGGTGTATTTTCAGAGGAGGTAGAAACCGTAGAAAGTAAGGTCTCTAGGAAGGAAGGAGCCTGCCTCTGAAGCTTACACCTGGAGGTGGTCCATCCTCTTCTCTCTGTCCACCTGCTCATGCACATGCTCTCTCTCCACTCACCATGGGCCAGAGACAGAGTGAAACCACGAGCTAGCATAAACCTTCCTTCTGTTTCCCCAGATAGTTTCATCCCGGCTACACATAAGGAACTAACACTTCAGGTTGACTCCAGGCACTGTCATCTTGACTACAAGTGAGCATGCTACATTAATTATGCAAAAGTGTATGCAGCATACCCTGGACAATCAAAGAGACAGTTAAAAAGCAACAACTATCCTCAACTATGCTTTGATTTTGTACTTCATCAATTTCATTTTAATATTAATCTAGAAATACTTATATTAAGTCAGATTTGAAAGCTGACCTTAGAATCGTATACTGAATCCACCATTTTTCTTACCTGTCATGGCTATATAAATAAGTTATGAATTACTTCATCAAATCTTAAAATTAAAAATTACCAAAAGTAAAACTTCAATGTATGGTAATTTTTAATCTCACTCAACAACCTTGATCACTTATATATATCATAATTCTTTTCCCAGTTAATAATAACACAACCTTAAATTTTCTGTCAAAAGATGCTCAGTAATCATTATATTGGATTCTTCAGTGATGGATTCTACAAAGAGATGAGGTCTTACTAGGCTCCCTGGCTAACCATCAACTCTTGGGCCTTAAGGGAGTCGCTTACCCCAAGCCCACAAATAGCTGGAGCTAAGGGGTGCCCCACAATGGCCAGCTGCCAGCTAGTTTCCCAAAATGTCTAACTATAGACTAGTTAACAGCTTTTGAAGCTGTGAAGGAGTCAAGAATTTTGGTTTTTTTTCTAGCTATTCTCATAATACCAACAATAAATATAATAGTGCAACCTATGCTAGTCTATATTTGAGTGAAGAAAATAAGAAAAGCTGAACTTCCAGAATTACAGGCTCCAGAGCACACATGTGTGTTCTCCTCTGGGAATAGCTATGACCATGAATCACAAGGGGAAACCTGACAAGATAAGGAATTAGTACACAAAACCTTCCCCAGAAATTGGCTTGGTTTCTTTCTTCCTTCACTAACTTGCCTAGCATTAATGCCTTCAAAAATTAAGAAGTCAAGGAGTTAAACATTAAATATACAAACATACACATGCAGCAATTCCCCTAACAATTTGATTTGTTTTGTGTTGTATTGAAACATGGCTTTTCTAGAACTTAAAAGAAAACAGATTATCATCTTCAGGACCAAATACAACATAAACTGCCACTGACAGTTACTTTTTCCTTGGGAAAGAACGAGGTAATATGAATGTCACATCTGTGCCTCGTGTAACTTTCTGATTTCTCTAGCCCAAGTGTGGGGCTCCAAGAAAGTCTACAACAGCAATCTAAACTGTGGACCACATGACACATAAGACAACAGCAGTCAAGAGAAAGCAGAGACACAGAGACTGGTGACAACTCATCCCTGTGCGCTTCATGGTGTTCAAACAGTTCCACACCTGTTATCTGATCTGAATCCTCTTGGCAGCAGCAGCTCTAACGAAGAGCCATCATTTGTACCTAACACACACCAACAATTGTTTATTATTGCCTAGGTCATGGTGGGGAAAGCAGAAAACCATTTGAGAAAAATGAGCACAATATGTAAGAGCGAAAGCAATCAAAACAAGCCAAGAGACCAAAGACAAGTCAGAGTCACGAGGGAGATTAGACAGTGACTAGTACAGGGCTAACTAACCACAGAGTCTCAGCCTGAGACAAAAGAAGAAGGGCATACAATGGTATCTCATCTATCAATCATCATGGACAGTGGATTACTAACCAGAGATTCCACTACAAGCTCACCTATCAGTCATCCCAGGCTGGAGGATTACTAAAACAAGCTTCTCACTATCTAGTTCCCAGTTCAGGTGAAAGGTCACACATGTTTCCAATTTTCCTTGCTGTGAAACCCATTGCAAGACACTAACACATCACCACACAAGTCTCTTAGCTTTTTGTTTGTTTCAACCTTCAAAACATAAACATATGAGGACCTCAGTGGTTTTTATTCTGTTCTATTTAATACACCTTCAGATCATGTCAAGCCAGTCCTTATAATTAGTTCTTTGGAGAAAACAGTCTAATTTTGCTTTCTGCTAAAAGTGTATATAGTACACCAGGAACATCCAACATTTTATCAAAGACTTGAGTATATTGATTTCATGAAACAGCATCAAACTGTGCTGCAATATAACAGCATCTTAAGATTCAAATACAGATGATCATGTGTGTGAGTCATCTGATCAAGAATTTTAATGTCAAAATTGACTGATGAGGGGCTGGAGAGATGGCACAGCAATTAAGACACTTGCCTGCAAAGCTAGCTGACCCGGTTGATTCCCTAGTACCTACGAAGGCTCTGGCTCACCCATTCTCTCTCTCTCTCTTCTATCTCTCTCGGCTTGCAAATAAATTAAATAAAAATATTTTTAAAAACTGACTAATGAGCTAGTCTGTTTGGCACAGATAAAAATCTGGAGAGATAGCTCAGCAGTTAAAGCTGCTTGCTTGCAAAGCCTAGTGGCCCAGGTTCAATGCCCCAGTACCCACGTATGGGATGTACAAAGTGGCACATGCATCTGGAGTTTGTTTGCAATGGATGGAGGCCCTGACCCATTCCCCACCCCCACTCATTCTCTTGCTCTTTTTCTTTCTCTTTTCAAATAAAAAAAACAAACAAATATAAGGCTAAAAAAGTATCATATCCATTTTATTTATTGGGGTATGTGCATGATGTGTGCACATTCATGTATGTGAGCACACACGTGGAGGTCAGAGGAGTCCTTGCCTTCACCTTGTTCGAAGCAAGATGAGCTTCCAGGGGATTCTCCTGTCTCCCTCCCCCTTCTTGCTGTAGGACACTGGGATGACAGGTACTCATGATACCTGTGTTACAACATCGGCTTTTCTGTGGATGCTGGGGATCTGAACTCAGATACTCAAATGACAAAGCACTTTAGCCACTAAGCCATCTCCCCAGCCTCTATTTTATTTGTTTATTTATTTTTAATTTTTTTGTTTTTTCGAGGTAGGATCTCGCTGTAGCCCAGGCTGACCTGGAATTCACTATATAGTCTCAGAGTGGCCTTGAACTCATGGTGATCCTCCTACCTCTGCCTCCCCAGTGCTGGGACTAAAGGCATGTGTCACCATGCCTGGCTTGCCTCTATTTTGTTTTATTGAGACAGTCTTGCTATTAGTCCAGGCTGTCCCTGAACTTACCATCGCCTTACCTCAGCCTCCTGTGCCTGAATTGCAGACATATGGCCATGCTAGGCTCATCAATTGTATTTTAAGCCAATGTAACTCAATTTCACTTCAAGCCCCAACATTCCTGCCTATATTTCTTTCTCATCACTGAATATTTAAGACACTGTCCTTTTAAAACATTATATCTTAGAAATTGAAGGAACAAATACACTGCCCTCATTAATCACCAAGTTCTCAGAATGAAAATGGTAGGATTTTTCAACTTCTTTATTGAATAGTGAATAAACACTCATTGTTGTGGGATTTTAGTTCTGATATTTATGCAGTGCAGCTAGTTTTTGCTAAAAACCGCTTCTTTAAAGCTACTATTAACTAACAGTATTTTCGATTAATTTACATACATGCCTGTGCATGCATGCGTGTATGCAGGCATGCCAGGACCTCTTGCTGCTGCAAAGGAGCAGCAGGTGCTTACACCTGTGGCTTGAGAAGTGAACCCAGGACAGTAGGCTTCGCAAATAAGCACCTTTAACCACCGAGCCATCTTCCTTCTAGTGATATCTTCCTTCAGGTTGCCCAGGTATGATCTTGGCGGGTTCTACTTATGGCTGTCATCATCACCACTAGCACCAGCATCCCTTGACTTCCTGCCCCACTGCTTAGCTTGGATAGAGTCTAACCAAGCTTGTTTACGGAGCACATTAGCAGGAACAGCAGGCACCTCTTCTGCAGCCAGTCTCAAAGCACCTACATCTTGTACTCAGCTACACTGACAGGCGGAGAATACAGCATGGTTTCAGCAGAATAAAGCTGGGAGCACTCATGAATTAAATGATGTTTGGCTCTGGCTTAAGGGTAGGAAGACGGCTGAACTCTGACCAAGTCTCCCCTGAAGTCAGTCAACACCAGGGTAAAGATGATGTGAAGACAGAGAGAAGCTGAAAACCTGATTCATGTTTTGAATTTACAATATTAACTTTAAATAAATTATAATGCAAATTATCCAACTTCACCCTTTCCCCTAAGGCAACCTTGGAACACAAAGATGCACTCATCTTCCAACTCTAGCCTAGACAGACTAACATGAACCTTCCCCACCTTAACTAAAACAGGATGGATAAAGTATACATTAACAGTTAGCAGGCATTTCATATTAAACAGGAAGCCAGTGCAGAATAGTGTCCCTCAGAAGAAGGATATGTGACAGGGCCTACAACAAGCTGAAGTTTCCAGGCTGTGCTCCAAAGAGTAAGAATTCAGGCAGTTTAATTCAGGGGTCCAAATAGGCTCCCTGAATTAAGAAACTAGAACCAGCCCACTAGTTTGCATCAACAGGCAGGAAGGAAGTGCATACTGGGGCTATTTATTAGGAACTTGGTGACAAAACTTGAAAGCAGCTGGAGAGGTTGTCTTCCTTGTTATCATTTTGCCCTGAAGCTGTTCGTCTTAAGTCTGGCCTAAAAATGCTCTATGGAAGTTCCCTCTCATCAAACACAATCACTTCACAAAGGCTTCACTTGTTACATCTCTTGGGTCTCAACCACTTGGGGTGCAATAACTAGTGAGCTGCAGGAAGACCCTGACCTCAGAACCAAAGGAGACTGCACGCCCCAGGCTTCTTTCTTCCTACTCATTTCTCTCTGGATTTGTTTAGCCCTTTGGGTGGAACAATAAAATAGCCATGGAGCAAACCACTGCTACAAAAATGATTCTCAGGAAGGAAGAGATGCTTCAGCAAGACAGCTAAGTTTGCTAGACACAGTTGCAAACAGAATGTTCTAAGTGCCAAACATGTCCATAAAGAAATTAAGACTAAACAGAATCATTCAGAAGATGCAAATGCAGCTGGGTATGGTAGTGTATACCTTTATCCCAGCACTCAGGCCAACCTGAGACTCTATAGTGAATTCCAGGGCAGCCTGGGCTAGCGTGAGACCCTACCTAGAAAAACACACAAACAAAAAAGATGCAAGTGGGAAAATCTTAACTAGTGTTCCTACTGACCTGAGGAAAGACTCCCAGAATGCAGGAACTGGAGCATACAAGGAAGACAATGCCAGCACAGGGAGCAAACTTAGCCCTAGACTAGAGGCTACCACTGCCCCTCTAACAACAGCAGTGACAAAGGATATGGAACATGTCCCAAAACAGAGTTCAAGAATATTTAAAGGAATATGGCACTATCCAATATGTAACAGGGTAAGATTAACAACAATGTTTAGCAACCAACTTTAACTCCAGTACTTGGAAGGTTAAAGTAGGAGGATTACTGTGAGTTTGATGCTAGCCCAGGGCTTCAGAATGAGTTTAAGGTCAGTCTGGGCTATCATGAGACTCTCCTTCCAAAGAGAGAGAGAGAGAGAGAGAGAGAGAGAGAGAAGAAAAAAAGAGAAAGAGGAGAGAGGAAGAAGAAAAAGAGATAAAAGGATCTAGATAATTTGTAGAGAAATAGAAAAATTTGGCTCATAAATAACAGAAATGCAAACCAATAGAAAGTAACTTAAAAATGACAGATGAGGGGATTTTGAACATACATGGACATCAAAAGGATTATCATAACAATGCTACACTTGTTCAGGAAACCAGGAAACCAACAGCATGTTAAGGACAGAAATAGAAGATAATTTGTAAAATATCCAAATTGCATTTCTAGACATGGGGGGGGGAGTGTAGCTAACAAATTAAACTGAATAGCGGCCAAATATTCCACTTAGTGAGGGGGAGCCCTTAACTGGAACTGGGAATTTAGGGTGATATGCACCAGATCCCGGACTCCTGGGCTCCCAAGAAAAGATGCACTATGGGAGCGATTGACGGAGAGGCTACTAAAAATAGAATCTAGGTAATCCAGAATTGTGTATATCTGTTAACCTATACTGATCTCACTCTCCGATGTAAACTGTTTTTGTATTTTTCAGAATACAGCGAGAAAGCTGGGGCCCCTCTAACCCTACCAACCGACCATAGGCTGATAGCTGAGATCCTGGCAAGAGATAAGCCACCACAGTCATATCGTGGAGGATCCATATGGAGCCCTGCAGAGAATGACGGGATGAACAAGGGACCCACAGCCACAGCCATTCAATCAACACAGGATAACCCAGTGAGACAGACACCAATGATTTTCAACACAAAGACCCCTAAGTTCTCAACATTAAAGCAGCCTTAATAATCACCCACCATGATTCAGGGAACTGAGCAGAAGAGGGGGCAGAAAGATTGTGAGAGCTGTGGTGGGGGAGAATCTCCAGAGGCATGGCACCCCTGAGTAACAACATACTAGGGCCAGGAGAACCGGGCTGAATACTAGACTATCCATGATTCCTTGCCCCAAGGACTGATCCAGACGGCCCACGGAGGATATCCAGCTGATCGAGGATGGGGAAGGGGGGCATTGGGGAACTGGGGATAACAACTCATTATTTTCCCACTAAATAATGTAACTCATTATGGACAATAAAAAAATTACACTGAATAGGATGAAAAACAGATTACGGAGTGTGGGGAGGAAGATTCCTGAATTGAAAACCAAGGCAAGCACTTTCTAGAGCAACACATAAGTTAAAGACTGGGGAAAGAGCAGATCACTCCACTGTGGGGAACGCCATGCAGCCTAGTATGTGTGTGCAAGTCGCGTTTCTGTGAAGCGAAGAGAAAAGCACAGGAAAAGTATCTAAATAAGTAGTGACCCAAAAATCCCAAATCTAATGAAAACTATAAACCCACAGGTCCAAGAAGCCCAAACCCAACAAATCTCAAGCATAAAGATTTTAGTCAGTTTTTAATCTCTGCAAAATTATGCCTGAGAAAAACAATTTAAAGGAACATTTATTTAGCTTGTAGGTTTGGAGGTTTTAGTCCATGATCAACTGACTCCATTGCTTTTGGGCTGTACTGAGGGAGAACATGGCGGCAGGCACCGCAGAGCAGAGCTAGAAGGAAGGAAGGAAGGAAGGAAGAAGGACCAGGCACAGAATATCTGTCTCCTTCAAGGCAATTTCCTCCAACTAGCCCAACCTCCTAGATTCCACCACTTCCAGATGCTGCCAACAAATTATGACTCCATTAATGAACAGATTAACCCCTTCATTAAATCAGAACCTTCATGATCCAATCACTGCCCAGAAGCACTCTGAACATGGTATTTGGTATCAAGCTTTCAACTCATGAACTATTGGAAGGACATTTCACATCCAAAGCATAACAAGGAACAATGGCAAGTCATCATATTACTTAGAATCCAATGAAAAGAATACAGAAACAGCTAAGGGGTAATAAAGATTTATTATATCTAATGGGACAAAAAAGAGAAATTACAACAGAAGACTGTGGGACAAAACCACCATGCCTGCATTAAGCCTAAGGCAGAAAGAAGTAAAACAGAACAAAATAGAAAAACAGCAACTCAGATTCAAACCCCACATCATCAATAATTACAAATATAAACGCTTGAGGCATCCCACTTATAAGACACTGTGAAGTTAGGTGTAAGATTCAACTATATGCTACCTAAAAGAAAACCTATTAATATTAAAAGGACAGAAAAAGATTTATCAACAATGATCAAAAAAAAATCTTCTCGATTAACACCACCAAAATAAAGCCTTTCCTCCCACCAGCTGTTTTTGGTTGGATGTTTTGTCCCAGCAACACAAAGGTAACTACAACAGCTGGAAAACTGAACCTGAGCCAGGCAGGCTTTACAAGCAAGTTCCTTTAACTGCTCAGCCACCTCCCCAGTCACCTAAATAGACATATTTTTAGTTTTTCTTGAAGGGGAGGAGAAATATGTGACAAAGGTTGGTTAGAAAAGAGAGAAGACAGCATAAAGTATGGTTTCATTTTATTGGTGGAAATGTGTTCATATGCAAATGAGAATAGCCAACAGAATGGGGGAAATTATAAGAAAATGAGAGAAAATTTTAGAATCGTGTCCTTTACTCAACAGGAACACCAGCAGTTCATCTACAGTTATCAGGGAAAAGGCAGAGTACATAACCGCAGTTACTGGTGGGTGGAAAAAGAACTGTAAATAATTAGGTTATCATGAACCATGATTACAAATCCATTCTTCTGAAGTAGCCTTTCTGAAGAATAGTGCTTACTCATTATTTTCTCAATTTTACTAAATGCCCCCCCAAATCTACTAGAAAGCTTAAAAGAGTGTGGGAAACAGGAGGCCAAAATAGGATGATCGCTGTGAGTTCGAGATCAGTCTGAGACTACATAGTGAATTCCAGGACTAGACAAGACCCTACCTGGAAAAAACAAGAGTATGAGACAGGATCCTAAAATTATCTTGAGATTAACCATTTCAGGTGACCACTCCACAACACAAGGAATCCTACTTAAGACTCATGTAACACACCAACAGGCAATTCTAAAATAACTTCAAATTCTAATAACCCCAAGTTCTAAAAAAATAGTTACTGTTAGTTTTGTCTACAGGTATAATAGATGCACTTGAAAAAAATACTAAAATCCAGTTCTCTTTTTTTTAAAAAAATGTTTTTATTTATTTGCAAGGAAAGAATTGGCATGCTGAGGCCTCCTGTTACTATGAAGTGCCTTTAACCACTGAGCCCTCTCTCCAGACCCCAAACAAATTCCAAAAACAGTCTCTATCTTGGCCCCAGAATTAACTATTTCACAGAACTTTAGAATATAAGTAACAATTTTCACCAAAGAAGATGACTACATGTAAAATCTATGTAAAAGTACCTGCGCCTCATCTCAAAGATCATACCCTAATACATTCAAAACTTTAGTGGTTTACAAAGTATGTGGATGATAAAAATGTAAAATACTTGGGCTAGAGAGATGGCTCAGCGGTTAAGGCACTTGCCTCCAGTGCCTAAGGCCCCCGGTTCAATTCCCCAGTACCCACAAGGTGGTGACCCTGGTATTCTCTCTCTCTCTCTCTCTCTCTCTCTCTCTCTCTCTCTCTGCTTCAAAAATGAATAAATAAAAATGTAAAATACTTAATTGCTATGGTGGTTTCATTCAGGAATCCCCCCATAAACTTATGTGTTCTGAATGCTAGGTCCCCAACTGGTGGCAATTTGGGAATTGGAGCCTCCTGGAGGCATTGTTTTGTTGGGGGTGGGCTTATAGGTATTATAGCCAGCTTCCCCTTGCCAGTGTTTGTTTGGCACACTCTCCTGTTGCTGCTGTCTATCTGATGTTGTTCAGAGGTGATGTCCAGCCTCTGCTCATGCCATAATTTTCCTTGCCATCACGAAGCTTCCCCTCAATTCTGTGAGCCAAAATTAACCCTTTTCTTCCACAAGCTGATTCTGGTTGGATGTTTGTCACAGCAAGGAGAAACTGACCACAACAGTTAATTGGTACCAGGAGTGAGGTCATTACTGCTACAAACCTAATTTTGTGGTTTTGGGGGTTTTTTTGTTGTTTTTTTTTTTGTTGTTGTTGTTGTTGTTTTGTTTTTGCAACTGACATGAATGTGTATGGATTTTAAACCTTGACCTAAGAGACACCTTGTAGTGCTGTAAACACAGCTTGATGGACCATTCTGGTCAGAGTGGAAACACTTGAATGCAGTAAGAACAATGAACTGTGAGGTTTGGCTTAGGAGGGTAAGAAAGAACTTTGTAGGAACTGGGCTAGAAGTTTGCATGAGAGGCTTGCTTCATTCTGCCTGCCTGTGTCCTGAGAACTTGTGCAGGGTTGCTATGCATGGAAGTGGACTGGTGTGAACAGATGGTGATGGCACAGAAAGAAAGGAAAACTTTGGGCTGAAACTGCTGCCTGTTCAGCTGCAATTGTTTGAGAGATGACAATCATTAGGTTTGGGACAGGTGATCTGCATTGGGACAACAGGAAGAATGTGAACTCTTCTGAAGAGGCCTGATTGCTGAAGGAGTGTCCCGCTCTTCAAAATTGGCTTTGTTATCCCTGGATTAACAAGTTGGTAGCGCCCTCCCACCCCGGTATATGAAGTATAACAAATGCACGAAAGAGAAGGCCATAGGATTTCCAACAGTTTTGTTTTTTGAAAATGGCCATGGGCAGTGTGAAGCAGGCTTGTTGGATTACCTGCATAGAGGTCCAATGGAGTCATGAGGATGAACCATGGGTTGCAGTGGTGACCCAATGGAGATGCCAGGACTGTGGGATGGCTGCCAAGGAGAGCTGATGGCATGGGATCAAGTAGCCTGGCTAGAGGGGCGGAATTACAACTCCAGAGACTCATCACTGTTTAGAATCATCAGACTTGCAGGCCTGCCACTGCTTAGAGTGGCAGACTTGGAGCTACAGAGTTCCATACCGCCCTGTTTTAGATCTCGCAGTGGTTCAATCTTGCTTTGCTATATCCAGTGCCATCTTTCACAGTGTAAATATTTATTATATGCCATTTAGTTTGTCTGTTATTATGGCTCAGTTAAAAGACCTTGAACTATGGGAATGTGTGAACATCAGTGGGATTGATAAAAAACTGTGGGGACTTTTAAAGTTGACTGACTGCACACTGCATTTTACATCATGTGTGGTTATCAGTTTATGGGGCCAGGGACAGAATGTGTTGGTTTGATTTTAGGTGTCCCCCATAAACGTATGTGTTCTGAAGGCTTGATCCCCAGCTGATGGCAACTAGGAAAATTGGAATCTTGTTGCAGATGTGTTGTTGGTGATGGACTTATAGATAGCTTCCCCTCGCCAGTGTTTGGCTCACTCTTCTGCTGCTATTGTCTACCTGATGTTGACCAGGAGGTGACGTCCAGCCTCTGCTCAAGCCATCAGTTTCCCTGCCATCATGGAGCTCCCCTTGAGTCTGGGAGCCAAAATAAATCCTTTCTTTCCACAAGCTGCTTCTGGTTGGATGCTTGTTACAGCAAAAAGAAACTGACCGCAACAGTTGTTACAGTAAATAAAATTATCAAGCACACAACATGTATATAAAAAAGCAGCTCTCCTGAAGTGCTCTATCAGTCAAAACTGGCCAAGAGGTAAGCTCTCAAGATTACTCAAGAATTGCTTTTCTAACAAGCAAATTCTAGCACCTACAGTTCTGATCCACTGCTAAAGAATTTTCATCTTAACTCCTTATTCTTTCACATTTCTCATTGTTTAAAGTGGAGTTTTCAAACAAAATGTCCTAGGGAAACTCTTTCATAACAAATGTGCCTGTCTTCTTAAATGTAGCTCATGAGTGCATGTTGTCATATATTATTCCAGAGCACACACACACTATTAAACATGAAACCTACATAGGCTGTGCATCCTTTATCTGAAAGAAACCCTGAACCATAAATATTTCAAACCTGAGGGTTTTTCAGGCTTGGGAATATTTGTATATCCTGGAGATAAAGCCCAATTCTTAACACAAAATTCATTACTGTTTTTTATATACCTTATACATAACCTGAGGGTAAATTTAATTTAGTGTGTCTCCATTTTGAAAGTGACCCAGCAAGATCAGGTATGGCATCATTTATTTGCAGTGACATGTCAGTACTCAGAATTTGATTTGGAAGCATCTGGATTTCAGGTTTTCTGATTGGGGATATTCAAACTACACTAGAAATCTGTGACTTTGTACCATTAAGGGGATCACACTTTCCTTTATGTATCTGATAAAAGCTATGAATATAATTTCACAGAAGTCATGGATGTCTTGAAATACAGACACACACACACACACAAATTGTTCCTGAAGTATAAAGAATCTCTGGTTAGTGAAAAGGCTGAAATACAAAACCAGCTAACATATGAAAACTTAATATATGAGTAACAGAATTTACAATGAGAAAAGATCAATTATATACTAATATAAACTCTGCCATACATGCTTCATCAAGACAAATAATAATGAATCTTGGTAAATATATGAATAGTTTGATGGGTTAAAGATGAACTATAAAACAATCAAGTATATACACAGTTTTGGTTCAGCAAAGTCTTGGGCAACATATGAAAGCCACTTGTCTAACCTGATAAAATGTGAGAAATTTTAAAACTAATATATAAGGAAAACACACCACAGTTAAAAGAAATGGCAGACTCAGAGAAAAGCAGATGTAAGACATAATAGATGAAGAAATATTAATCTTAAAATTTTAAATCCTAGCCGGGCGTGGTGGCGCACACCTTTAATCCCAGCACTCGGGAGGCAGAGGTAGGAGGATCGCCGTGAGTTCAAGGCCAGCCTGAGACTACATAGTGAATTCCAGGTCAGCCTGGACTAGAGTGAGACCCTACCTCGAAAAACCAAAAAAAAAAAAAAAAAAAAATTTAAATCCTAAACTAAAAATGAATAACCTCTCCAATAAAAACTAAGCACAAGAAAACGAACAAGTTTAAACTTGTGCAAGGATGTTAATCTAAATAAAAACAAAGGAAACATGAATCAATTTTACAGCACATCATTTCAAAACTAAACATTGGCAGAAATGAAAAGCTTAGAGCATCCAGTGCTGTGTGCTGGCAATGTAGAGCTCTGTAACCTTTTAGGGGGAAAAAGCAAAGTAACAGGTTTTAAGACCCGTTTAAAAAAAATCACACCTCCATAACCCCAGAAATCCCACAGGAATTTGTCCTAGTAAAAAATGAGTTTAAAAAGAGATACATGAAGGGCTGAAGAGATGGCTTAGCGGTTAAGGCGCTTGCCTGCAATGCAGAAGGACCTGAGTTCGGTTCCCCAGTGCCCATGTAAAGCCAGATACACAAAAAAGGGCGTATGTGTCTGGAGTCCATTTGCAGTGGCTGGAGGCTCTGATGTGCCCATTCTCCCTCTCTCTCTTTCTCTCAAATAAATAAATAAAATATAAAAAAAAAGAGATACATGAAGATGGGTGGTGCTTGTCGTACTGTTTATCATGGCAACAAAGAAGTCTTAAAAGGGGAGAAGGGTTCTAGAGATAAAGCCAGTACCCATGACGGGGCCCGTGGCTTCATCATTTAGGGTACAAGCAGAATCTGGAATATTACACAGCTATTAAAATAAGTCAAATTTATTTATTAAGTACTTTTGAGATTCTAGATATTAGGCTTCTGTCTGTGGTATAGCTGTCAAAGATTTTCACCCAATCTAATGGTGGCCTGTTGGCTCTGTGTATGGTATGTTTGTCTGTACAGAAGCCTTTTAGCTTCATGAGATCCCATTGGTTGAGTGATTTTTTTTAAATTTCCCAGGCTACTGGGGTTACTTTCAGGAAGTTATCCCCCCACTCCTATATCGTGGAGAGTCCCTCCAATTTTTTTCTTCCAGGATTTTAAGAGTTTCAGGTCTTACATTGATGTCTTTGTGCTTGGTGAGAGGAGTGGATTTAGTTTCTTTTTTTTTTTTTCAAATGTATTTATCGAATTTGTCCAGCACCATTTGTTAAAGATGCTATCTTTAAGTAATAAAAGTAATAAAGTGGGCTAGAGAGATGGCTCAGCGGTTAAGGCACTTGCCTCCAGTGCCTAAGGCCCAGGGTTCAATTCCCCAGGACCCACATAAGACAGACCCACAAGGTGGTGGCCCTGGTGCATTCTCATTCATTCTCTCTCTCTCTCTCTCTCTCTCTCTCTCTCTCTCTCTCTCTGCTTGAATATGAATAAATAAAATATTTTTAAAAAGTAATAAAGTAATTTTAAAAATTAAATAATTCACTCAAAAAAATGGAACAGTAAATGAAATAGAGAACTCACAAAGAAGAAAATACATATGGCTAATTCTCACATAAGAAAATGTTCAACATCCTTAATCATCAGCGAAATGCAAGTCAAAACAATTATGAGATTCCAGCTAGAATGGCACTCATTTAAAAAATCTTAACAATAGATGTTGGAGAAGATGGGGTGGGGAACCCTCATTTACTGCTGGTGGGAGCTCAAAATAGTACAACCACTATGGAAATCAGTGTGGAGGCTCCTGAAAAAAGATGCAATTAGAGATACCAATGGACCCAGCTATCCCTCTACTGGGCATCTACCCTCAAGGCTCCTCTCTTCAACACAGAGACATTTGCTCAACCATGTTTATAGCTGCTGAATTCACCATAGCTAAGAATTGAAATCAACCCAGAAGCCCATCGCTGGACGAATGGATATCAAAGCTGCAGTACATATACAAAAAAGAATTCTACCCAGAAGGGAAAATTACATAATGAAATTTTTAGGCAAGTGGGTGGACTTGGAACAGATCATACACAGTGAACTCACACAAGAACAGAAAGATACATCCACATATTCTCCCTCATCTGAGGTTCCTAATCAGGTGAAGCTTGAATTGCAAGTAAACCTGACATGTGAATCATGAGACAGACAAAGGGCATGGAAGGGATTGTGGGGAGGGAATGGGAAGGCGGGAGGAAATAAACACCAAACTAAATCCAAACTGAATTGATACCACAGAATCCTTACTCTTGTACAGTAGGCTAAATGATAGAACCCTCCAAAGGAATAGGGGGGTATTGTGTGATAAGAAGGGCTCTGATGAGGGTGGGATGAAACCTAACTCTAATACAATTGACTCTGGCTTGTTACTCCTTGCACCAGAAATTGGTTACTTCCCACGTTGAGCTGTTGATTAGAGATCTTTGAGGTCCCCAAAACAAGGGAGAGACTTCCATCAAAGCACTTTATTACCAACTAAAAGGTAAAAGACAAGCCCCTATTGCTTGACACCACAGGCTGCCATCACACAACACTGTGAGACCTGGCTGGAATCTGGAAGGAAGCCAGTTCCCAGATGGTTAGCCTGGAATGTGCTACATGAGCTGCCAGGGGAAACTGGCCAAGGATGGTGCGAGAAAGCATGGAGCATTGCTATATGACAGTGACCACAGGCAAGAAGTACTCACCCGTGCAATAGTGGCACTCAACCTAGGCAGGTATCAACAGCTGACTGGTTAAGAGATAAGCTCTTTGGCAAGGAACCCTTAGTTGGAACTGGGATCCAAGCCAAATTCCTATGGAGACCAAGAATCTGGACTCCAAGGAGAAGCTCCCACTAACCATGGGCCTAAAGTGAGGGCAGACCCATTATAATCTCGCCAAATCAACAATGTTTGTCCCATTTAACCTATGTTGATCTCACTCTCTGTTGAAGAATCTGTTTGTATTTTTTAGGAAGGTAGCAAGAACCCTGGATAACCCAATTCCAACAAGACCTGAAATGATAGCTGACTCTCTGGCAGGAGATGAACCACCCCTAAACACATCATCTAGGGCCCAGGTGAAATCACAGAGGAAAGTGGCAGATGAGTAAGAGTGCTGTCCCCACAGCAAGCCCGACAACCTGCTTCAGGGTGATGGGGACAGACACTGAAGATACTCAGAACATTCCAACTCAGCGACACTAAAGCTGACTTAAAACTCACCCACCATGGCTCAGGGAACTTTGCAGAAGAGGGAGCAGAAAGAGTGTACAAGCCATGGTGGGGGGAAAATCCAGAGTCATTATGCCCCCTCCAAAAAATCTGCTGCTCACCCAACTCATAATCCTCCATCCCAGGGAGCATTCTGACAACCACACTGAGGAAGGCCCTCAGTGGAATGGGGACAGGAAGGAGGGTAACAGTGGTACCAACTCAAGACTTGTACACATAGAGTTTTCACTTATTAAAAAAAAAAGAATTTAGATGAACTGACTCAGATGTTTGTGACAGTAAATGAAAAAAGCATCTTGAAGAATGATAGGTAAACAATGATTTAATATTTGCTTTAAAAACAAACCCTATAAAATAGAAAACTGCAATGTAGGTGTATTTTTTATGAATTCCTATTTATATATTTAATTTCTCAAGTGGTCAGTGAAGACACCTGATTTTTTAGATATACCTATGACTTTATTAGAGATTTCACCATCAAGATATTATTGTCTGATAATGCCTTTAGTTATGACGCATGAAAGGCATCATACAATACAATCCTTTAAATCTTCTACAACAACAAAAAATAAATAAAAATTACTTTTAGGGGCAAATTATTAAATAGATTTTTTATGCCAAAAATAAAAACGCTTTTAATGTTGCAATTTTACTCGGAGAAAACAGTGAACCAAAGATTTTCTTCTTCAGCATCAAAGTAAGCTATTTCAGTGATTTCACTGAGTAATATAATTATGTTCATTATATGGATCTAAACAAGGGGCAGACATTACACTAAACCAATTCCTTTGTCAGAAATTGAGTTTTCTCAGAATGCTACTCATTTGTAGCAATAAATGCACTGATACTGCATTTAAAAATTCTCTTCAAAGAGCTAAATCTTAATGTTGTGTCAATATAAGGTCCCAAGCAACCTGGCATAATTACAGGAGTCATCAATTTGGAATCAGACATACCTGAGTTCCAATTCTGCCTCTGTCACTTACTAGTGATATGGTCTTGGACAAATTATATAACCTAAGGATAACTGATTATTCTACATTTGAAAAATAACTATCTCTGGTGTTCCTGCAAGATTAGAGTATCACAGATGAAAATCATCTAGCCCTATGAAAATATGCTTTTTGCCTCTTTCCTAAGGGGTCAGAATAATAAACAATGTTTTGTAAAAGGGGGAGGAGCCAGGCAGGGTAGCTCCAAAAGCTGAGGTAGGAGGATCATTTGAAGCTAGTAGTTCTGGTCCAATGTAGGCAACATAGCAAAGATTTGTCTTAAAAAATATAAGACATAAAACTTAATCAAAAGACTGAAGAGCTGATATAAAGTTATACATTCTAGTCAGTTTATGTCCAAATGCAAATACTTCAGGTGTTTTTATTATGGGGTCTTTTTTTTCCTTTTTTGAGACAAGGTCTTTTAGCAGCAGTAGCACAGCAGCACACACTGACCTTGAACTTTATTTGAGTGCTGCTGGGACTGCAGGCCTGGACCACCATGCCCAGTCCTGGATTACTTTTGGGGATTATTTCTTCTCATGCATACTGGCTATTCAGGCCGCAGCTCCTCAGGTGGATGAACACTTACCATTTCTGAGGGGGTTTTCCTTCTATGTAAATCATGAGGAGGTTCTACCTGTGGCAATCAACAGCTTCAAATCACTTTCTTTTTAAAATCATTTAGGTTGTGTAAGTGGAAATGTTTCAAGTACTACAGGAAAAAAAAAAGTGTTGGGCTAGGAGAAAAATCAGAGTAAAGTCATTCTAACCCATTATAATGTATCTAAGAAATTAAACCCAGAGAACTCTACGTACTAATACAACAAAGACTGTGATTTTAATTAACTTTTAACCTACTCTGATGTGAGTCATTTTTTTTCTGTAAAGTTATATCATTAGTGAGATCAGAACACAACTGCAGACGCTACATAAATGGAGCCATATGAAAAGTAAAAACACATTATTTAACCTTCAATTATTTAAAGTGAACATTTCCTATCATACAAACATTTTTTTTTAATTACAGGAGATAAACTTGATAGCTCTTCCAGTGCTATTTTAGCACCAAGAGCTGGGAGTATCTTTAGTTCCTTTTTCAAACTTGGTTGTGCCTCTATCAGATTTATTGGAGGCTCTTTGTCACACACTTTAAAGTTTAAAGTGTTCTCAAGGCCTTTTTTTTTTGTTTTTGGTTTTTTGTTTCTTTTCAAGGCTTTTGCAAACTCAAAACTGGAAGCTGTCAGCTAACCATATGTAAAATTACAATATTTCCTGGTACATTTTTCATAAAAATTAATAAACCGAAGCAGCAGCCAGTTAATCCTCACAGGAGTTTAAATTCTATTGCTGAAGGCACTTTTTTTTTCTTGGCTTGCATTTTAAAAGGGTGTTTAAGAGGATGGTGAGGTGAAAGTGTATGCAAAACACACTCCACTGTTACTTTCCCATTCTCAAATTACAACCTCTTGAGCTGATTTTTAAGTGCTATGTACATTTCCAAATCAAAAGTGCATCACTGTCATTCTTTAAATCTCCCTCTCTCTGGAGCTCTTCCAAACGCCAGCTCTCGCCTAACCTGAAAGCAACCGGCTATGCTCCATGCTTGCGTCTGGTCTTTCACAATTTTACACCCCAACTTGTATCTCAAACCCCTCACCCACCGAAGCACTGCTGTTTTAAGGTACTTAACCATATGGTTCACTTTGCACACACGCTTACTTTTCTTTGCGTAAACGTTAACGCTGTCATTCCCGTTCACCCTCTTCTAAATGCATTCAGCCCGCATCTATCTACCGAAGCCCAGGGGATTCTAATCAAGAATTCGAATCCCAGATGCCTGGCCTTGGCACTCAGTGACAGCTTCTCACGGGCTCTCCTGTCCTACCTGGCCAGCCTGCCTCTACCGTCAGTGCTTGCAGCACAGGGGACAGACATGCACCTTACCACGGTCAATCCTCCACCGCCCATCATTCCCGGCGTGTCCCTCCATGTCTGCTCCTCCATCACCCCCCACACACACGCTCCTGCACCAGGTGTGCCCATGCATCAAATCAGCATACCCCTCTCCTGACATTGCCCGGGCTTTCCAGAACCACCACGCGAGGCTCTGCGATCCCACGTCCCTAGAAACCACCAGTTCCCCGCTGAGTTCAGGCATCCCTTCCGCTCTCCGTGGAATGCCAACTTCGGGGCAAACCCAGCGGTTCCCCAACCTGGCAACCTTTGGCCCGTGACCTCGCGCGTGCCAGCATGCCACTCGACCCCGTGTCCCCCACCTCGATGCAACCCCCTTCTCTCACAGGCACACTCCCCCCAGCCAGACCCCAAGGTTGGACACGGACACATGCCCGGCCCCTGGCGCCCCCAACTTACCTAGCTTCGAACGGGACTCCTCCAGTTTCTGGATCTGGTTCTCCAAGAAGAACATGACCACGGCGAAGGCCACCGCCGCCAGCAGCTGCCACTTGGGCGGCATCATGATCCTGAGAAGCCCCATGAAACCCGCCGCTGCGCTCGCCCGCTCGCTCGCTCTCTCTCTCGGGGATCAAGACATACCGCGGGGCGGGGAACGGGGCCCCGGGAGGCGGCGGACCCACACGCCGGGAAAGAACCCACCGAGCGGCTCCGCAGACACCCCCCTGCTCGCCTCTCCGGTCCCCCGCCCCCAGCACCCGAGCGAGCCCGCCCGGTGCCCACTCAACCCGCCGGCCTTTCCAAAAGCCCGCGCAGTCCGCACTGCCTGGCACTCCCCTGCCTCGGTTCCCCGACCCCCCGAGCCCGCCGCCCGCCCGCCTCCCTCCCTCTTTCTCTCCTTCCCTCCTTCCTGCACTCGCGGCCGCGCGCGCTCCGCCACCAGCGCTGCGGCTGCGACTGCGCCGCCCTCGGCCCCGCCCCCGCCCCTCCCCCTCGGCCACCACGCGCACGCCTCCACGTACGCTGCCCGGCAACCAGAGGCTCCGCCCTCTCTTCCCCTTTCCCGCATGCTCATTGGTCCCGCTGGAAGCGCGCTCGTCTCGGTTTGACGGTTGGGTTCCTCTGTCCACGACGGCACAAGCAAGGCGGCATTCGATTGGGTAAACTCGGAGGAGAGGGCGGGGCTGAAAGTGGACGGGGGCGGGGCTTCGCGGAGGGGGCTTGATGAAATGTCGTGAATGGAAAGGAAGGCGCCCGGGGAAGCACAGGGGGAGGCTGTTTAGGAAAGTGCCTGATTTTAGATCGTTGAATGGACCCCGGGAATTGTCATGGCCATTGATCCCTTTTAAGTTTTTATGGCCGCCTAGTTAATACTCGTCTTTGTAGAATAGTAGTGTTAGTGACAGTGGGCTTTTGTGGCCTGTTTCTAATCAGGCACTGGAGTGGACGCCCTTAGCTGAGGGGTCCTTTGGACATCCGAAAGCTTTTACGGTCGAACCGTAGCGATGGCGGCGGGCGCGGGCGGCTGGCTGCGGCCGGAGATGGGGTTGCGCTTGCTGCTGGCTGCCGTGCTTCAGGCGGTGAGTGTAGACGTCCTCGGCGGATGCTTAGGGCGAGCCGGAGGGGTCGGATGGGGGACGGGGAGCATCCTGCCCCGGGCTCCAGAGGAAGGACGGGGCTGGGCTTCCCCCGGGACCCGCGGCTGCGGCGGAACGCGACGTGGCGTCCTTCCAGCCGGGCTTCTCTGCCCGCTGCGGACCTCGCCTTGCCGACCTTTTGGAAACAGCAAAAAGGCAGTGGTGGCTTTCAAGGGAGCGGAGGTTTAAATGGTGCACAAATGACCTGAGCTCCCTAGCTTTGCAGGCAGAGCCCCGTTACTGCTCCGGGCGACGCCCTCCCGGCCCCCTCGGGCCCACCGCCCACGCTCGAGAATTAATGTTGGACTCATTTTCCTACTTAGGAAACCACTGAAGATTGCGCGGCACCTCTCGAAACGTGCGACCCATGTTTTCGTATGTTTAAAATACTGATTTGTAGACGCCATTTAGAGAGCATTTACCTGTCTTCAGTTTGATTCTTTCTCCAGGTGTTCTGTACTGGGGCTGCCGAAAAATTTTCCCAAGACGACTCGCTTTAATTGATTTATCCAAGGTTTGAGACTGTCCTGTTGGTCTCTGTAAACACCTCTGCTTTTTTTTTTCTTACGTCAACGAGTTAGAAAACATTCTCTCCCCAAAGGTGTATTCTTTACTTTTCTTGTTAACGTTCCAATGTAGTACTGTTGATATTCAGGCATTTGGTATTTTTTAAAATTACTAGAACTCCCTAAATTCTCTATGCTTTTTTAAAGATTCGTGTTTTTGTCTGGTTTTTCCCTCTTGTCTTGGGTCAGTTGAATTTGTTGTCACCACCATAGAAACATAACGGGGGAATAAGAATACTGCTCCAGATGCTTTCTCCTACGTCACTCTCTGGCTTTCAGTTGTGGGTAGCTTTATAACTTCATCCGCACTTTCTCCCCGATTTAAAAAATAATAATAATGGTTTAAAACAGTTTACCATTTTGTAGGCCCCTTAGTTTGTTTTTGTTTTTTTTTTTTTTTTGTTTTTGTTTTTCTGGCCTCGTTTCTGTGCTGATTTAGACTGGGAGGTTAGCTGATCTAAAACTCGAAGGAGAGCGTGGTCGTCATTACTGACACCTGGGACAACTTAGTTCTGCTATGACATCTTACTCTCCGGGTAGAATAGATTGGCTTCTCTCATGACAGTCTCTGACAACGATAGGCATTAGCACCAGCTTACAAAGTCGCATAAGTCACCTCTGTCACCTAGTTCTTGTCTCTAGGCCCCTCCACATTTCAATAGCAGACTATCTCTAATCTACGTGGCAGGAAATGATAACATCACATTACAAAGAAGTGTGTAGCCCAAGTTAGAATGATGACGACACACAGAATCCAAGTCAGAAACTACGATGTCATCTTCAACTCCTTTCTTAAAATCTTACTGATTTTTACTTTCAAGCTAGACATGAGATATTTCAATAATTGTTAATTCTTCGGTAAGGTCACAGGCATTTCTCCTTAGAAATAAATACCTCCTTGTTGGCCCTTTGAATTACCTGTCAATATAGAGAATTCAATGATGGTTTTGCCAACTTTCCAGTTGCACAAACCAGAAATTAGTTCTTTTAAATTTTCCAGACTTTAACTCTGTATCAAACTAGTCATTCAGCCACTAAAAATCTACAAGCCAGACCACTTAATTTTATTTCTACTGGTATTACCTGGGTTCAGGCCAGTATCTTTACTTGCTTGGAATTGGCATAAGAGCTTCATTAATTAGTTTCCCCATATTATTTTCACCTTCTCTAATTCAGTCTACAACACATCTAGAGGAGTCTTTCCAGAAATTTAAACCTGTTGTGAATGGTTGGAGAGATGACTTAGCGATTAAGGCGCTTGCCTGCAAAGCCTAACAACCCAGGCTCAATTCTTCAATACCCACGTAAAGCCAGATGAACAAAGTGGTGCGTGCTTTTGGAGTTTGTTTGCAGTGACTGGAGTCACTAGAGCACCCATTCTCTCTGTCTCTCTGCTTGCAAATAAAAATATTTTAAAAAAAGAAAGTTTAAATCTGTTGTGATTAAAACTCCCTCTTGCTTTGAAGTTAGAGACTCTCATCCTTAAGTGTTCCTTAGCAAGGCACTTGCTCACCTACTTAGGTTTATTTCCCAATGTTAGCTTCTACTGGGAGAGCAAAAAGGTGGCTATGGAAAATCGGAGGCACTTGCACAAGTACATTTCATCTACTCTGTTCTGCCTCACTAGCTCTTTGAATGTGGTGTTTCCTTTACCTATAAGCTGCTCTCCAACTTCCCACCCCCTCCAAACAAAGCTGTAACTGTCTTCTACTTACTATTCAACCTTTAGCTTTTAGCTGAGGAATCACATCCTCAAGAAAGCATCTATGTGCCCAACATTAGGTAAATGAGGAGCTTTTCGCTTCTGCAGTGGTGATAGTGCTTTTCTCTGCTCCTTTCATGGTTTTCTATTTCAATTTCTTGAAAGTTGTCATTCTTGGGGCTGGGGATGTAGCTCAGTTGATAGAGTGCACAGTTAGTATGCTTGAAGCCCTAGGCTTGAGCCTCGTCACCACATACAACCCTGTTCACGACATCTAGGAGGTCAAGTCAGGGTCAGAGGTTCAGGGACATACTTGGCTATGTGTGTGAGTTTGAGGCCAGCCTGGGCTGCATGAAACTCTTACAAAATGAATAATAGTAAAAAGGAAAGAAAGTTGTCATTCTCCTACTAAATTTGCTCAACCCTCCCATGTGAAAGGGCCCATTTACTGTTCCTGATTGCTGTTTTATCTAGTTACATACATAGAGACATACAATACTGTATCTAAGGGAAATATTTGTGAATCTATAAGCAACGATCTGACTCCATGGGCTTATGCAACCTACTTGTAAGCTGTTATCACCCATGCATTCCAGTTAGTTTCCTATAGCTCTGTTACCAATGTTACTACCAACTAGAGGTGTATATGAAAATGGGATGAGGGGCATAAAATATAAATGCTTAGAGTACAGTATCTTAGATCATAATTTCTTGGTAACCATACAACTCTAGCTAGTACATACCATACTAGACTGAAGTCCTTTTAGGGCAGAAATCAACTTACCCATGCTTTTGTGAATGTGACCAATAGACCAGATCATCCTAACTCACTATAGCAACCCACTAAATAAAACCATTAGCAACGGTCATCCTATTATATGATCTCTCTCAATCTGCCTATTGGAATCATGATATGTAATTTATTTTAAAAAGGAAAAACAGGAACTTTAAGCAACTCGGGATCCTAGTTTAACTTAAATGACTAATCTAAGGCAGGTTCATTTACTTGGACAGAAATTCCTTATGTTCTCTCTTTGGAACTGGGCAATGAATAAAAAGGGGTAAAGAACAATTTCTTGATACTTTGAAACAGAGACTTAGCTTATCCTTTAATAATTCAGACTGAACAAGTTGAAGGGCTTGGGTTTTTTTTTTTTAATGTCTACACCTCTGAATAGCGTAATTTCAAATTAATGGCAACACACAATTTTAGTGATAGTGATAGGGAAACTGGGAGGATAATAAAGTGGCAATCAAAATCACATTCTGAGCTTATATAAGAGTTAGAAGATAAAATTTTAGTGTGGCCTAAGGGAGCTCTTTACTAAGCACCCCAGAACAGTTATCATTCAGTCCTTCAGATTGTATATATATTTTCCTATTTGGAAAGTCATTCCACTGAAGAGCAATAGGAATGATACGTGTATCATCAATTCTGACACATTCCACTCCCTATATCTCCAGGTTTACATCTCACCTTCATGTACCTTAGGAGCAGAGGGGGCACAATTTCAGTTGTATTGTTTTTCTCCGTGATCTGTAATAGTGCTGCATCATGGATTCTGTGCAATAATATAGCCAGTAACAGTGGTTATGATTGTCTTAGTGTTTTCGGTTGCTGTAATCCCTGAGACCAGCTAATTTATAAAGAAACCTATTTTGGCTCACGGTTCTGGAGGCTGGGATGTCTAAGATTGGGCCACTGCACATCTGGTAAGGGCCTTGGATTGTTTTAGCTCATGGTAGAAAGAAGAATGGGAACAGAAAAAAAAATTTAACTAGCATCCTGTGCTTGCAAGAATTGTGTTAATCTGTTCATGAGGACCCCAATACCTCCCATTAGCTCCTCCTTCCCAAAGATGCCTTATTGAGGAATTGGGCCTCCACATGAGTTCCTTCGGTAGGGACAGATTATGTTCAGAACATTGCAGATGTTGTAAGAGCAGGCCAGGATTAGTCTTGAGGCTACTGCTGTTTTTGTGCAGTCTCTTTACTACCCTAAGCCCCTTTTTCCTCCTCCATAAGATGGGGATAATCATGCCTGTTCCAAAGGGTAGCTAAGACTAAATAGAATAATAAAGTAAAATGCTTAACAAAATACCTGGTGCTGTGTCAGAACTTGCGGGTAGTAGACAGTTCTGGCATTCATGATGCTGGGCTCAGATTGAGATAACCATTGAATGTTTCTCCAGTTAAAAAGGATTGACGAGCTAAGAGATTCATTTCTTTCTCATACATTGTTATATGCGTTCCTACATATGTATACTCACATATGCGTCTTTTCATTGGTCTTAATTCTCAGTAAACTCATACATAGGTTTTCTTATGTATTTCTGAACAGATTTCAAGTCTGAGAAAGAAGCAAACACATGGTTTTAAGAGAATGAACCCAGCAAATGTGTTCTGAATATTCTTTAGATTCAGAACCTTGAATCTGCAAAACCAGTGAAAGAATGGCTCAGGAAACTACAACAGCTCTGTGTCTCCCCTATACAAAGCCTCTACCCCATCAAACATTAAAACCCTTGTAGAATATTCTGTAGTTTCCACGTGTTTTACAGTGGGAAGTGGGATGACATTCACACTTACTGAGTGTTCAGGTTACTAGATGCTTTCTGTACACTTTTCCTTTAGTTTTCAAAACTGTGAAGTAAGTTATAAGTCTGTTCAGAAGTAAAGTTAAAATATTCTTGCCACTTATCAGAAGGTATTCCATAAAATGCCAGAATAAACCCATATATTTCAGTTGTGTTATTCCTTTGACATTCTCATTGTGTTAAACAAGCTTTGGTGATTTTCAGAGTGGGTTCATTTGTGTGTGTGGTGTGTATGTGGGGTTGAGGTACTGGTGCAGAGGACAGAGTTCTTGGCCTTCCACTTTGTTTGAGACAGAATCTCTGTGGTTTGCTGTCACAGATGCCAGCATGGCTGGCCTCAAACTTCCAGGGATTACCTGCCTCTGTCTCAGCAGGAAATGATAGACACATGATAACGCATCCATCCTCACATGGGTTCTGTGATACAGACTCTGGTCCTCAAACCACATAGCATATGCTTTTACCCCACCTTAGCCATCCAGCCCTGAATTCACCATAACTGCATGTTTTGGTTACTATGGTTACAAAACATTCCTCTAAGATTTAGTGGTATGAAACAGTCTATTTTGCTTTCAGATTCAGTAGGTCAGCAACTCAGACTGGGCATGGTAGGAGGGCTTGTCTATTTCATGTTGTCTTAGCCCTGAAAGCTGGGGCTGACATCTGAAGGCTCTGTACCTGTGTGCAGTAGCTGATGCAGGTTGTCAGGAGAGGGAGGAAGGGGTCTCAGTTGCTCTTTACAAGCGCCTGTCCATACTGTCTCTAGTGATGCTGGGGTAACAGGGAAGCATATAGACACCCTAACACACCACATTGGAGAGCTGCCAGGCACATTGTAAGACCATGTGGGATGTTGTGGACATGTTGATGCGGCCGTCTTCAATCTGCCACATTCCTGGTCCTGATTTCCAAATTACCAATGGAAAATTACCCAAATCTAGTACAATAGCACGTTTTCTAGTTAAACTAGAAAATCAGCCACTCAAGCTAACCAGTAAACTCATAGGTCCCTCCCACTTGGTTGGGGTAATTCATCAATTTTAGATTATATATATTCTACATTATTACAGAGAGGGGACAAAGATGTATGAGATATATGAGTATTGACTGATAAAAGTCCAATGGGATCATGAGCATGTTTTATGAATATACTATCAATATTTTCATTGTGAAATGCAATCAGTTAAAAAGAGGGTTGTCAACTGGAGCCAGCAGGCCAAGTCCAGCCAGCCCTGTCATTTAGAAGCTCATCCACTGTTCTCCCTGGTAACTTTGTGCTGCAGGCCTGAGTTGAGTATTTGGGGGAAGGAGGGGCATTTGCCCACCAACACTTAACTGCTCTCTGGCCCTGTGTTGGCCTTCACAGAAGATCAACCAGATGCTGTCTCAGATTCCCCCTTGTTAAGGCTGTAATTTTGACCAATTCATTTGCTTAGCAAATAAATGAAAACTAGGGTAAGAGCTGGAAACAGAAATAACTTAATGCTTTTACTTAGAATTGCTCACAGTGCTGTTAAGAGGTCAGAAAACCTTAGGCTTACATATGCAGTGTCCCGAGTGAGGTCTCGTTCTTTCAGAGGATTGCCTAGCAGACTGGCACACTGGGTTCTTAGAAGTGAGTAGAAATGAAATCTTGGACATAGGAAAAGTTACAAACAAAGGTATATCGAAAACATGCTTCAGGAATAAATTATAGCTAGGAAGTTGGAGAGGATGAGGAAGTCATGAAAGCTAGCTCTAGTGGTATCATTTTAGCTACTGAGGCAGGAAAAGATTTTAGAGTTCTTTAAGGGACAGAATTGTGAAAATATATTAACTAGTCAGAATGGTGAAAAGTGTAGGGTGAGGAAAACAGGTGGCCAGGAAAATGGCACCATTTCACTAAAGTACTAAAGACATTTTGGAAGGCTAGACTTAGCGCTATTTGCTTTGGAAGCTTAAAGCTTGAAAATTTTGGGAGCTTTGTTTGAAGCTTTGGGCTGAATTACAAAGCTCTCATAGCAAGTATGTAAAGGAGAGAGGCCTATAACCTTGCCACTCAGGAGGCTGAGTCAGGAGGATCAAAAGTTCAAGGTTTGCCTGGCTAACACAGTGAGACCAGTTTGGGCAACTCAATAAGACTGCCTCAAAAAGTAAAAAGGGGTGCTTGTTGGTGTGCACAAGGCCCTAGGTTAAAGCCCCAGTACTGCCAAAATAATAGGGTGGGCACGCTGTGACACGAGCCCCTGACAGCCAGGACCAGATTCCAGAAAGATCTACAGAGGATTCTTCAAGGATCAGCTTGGTTAGTATTGGTAAAGTCATTTACAGTGTGATTCCTGTTTGGGGACTTGTATTTCTTTTCTGGGGGACAGAGGATGGTGTTGCACTGCTGGGGGTGGTGGTGCACGCCTTTATTCCCAGCTCTCCTTTATTCCCAGCTCTCGGGAGGCAGAGGTGGGGTCACCATGAGTTTGAGGCCAGCCTGAGACTACATAATGAATCCCAGTTGAGCTTGGGCTAGAGTGAAAATAAAATCCTGGCTTGGTGGACCACACCTTTAATTTCAGCCCTTTTGGACACAAAGGTAGGATTGCTGAGAGTTGAAGGCCAGCCTGAAACTAGTGAATTTTAGGTCACTAGAGTGAGATCTCTACCTTGAAAAACCAGAAAGAAAACGAGCTTTATCGACAATTTATAGAAGTATAGACAATAAAAATTCCCTCATGCTGTCCTCATTTTCCTCCTCCCCAATCTTCCCTCCATTGAGTCCTTTTAATGCTGCTTTGGACTGAAGTGGCTTAGTGGTTCAGGAGCTTGCCTGCAAGCAGAAGGACCTGAGTTCAATTCCCCAGTGCCCATGTAAAGCCAGCTACACAAGAGGGCACATGTGGCTGGAGGCTCTGGCATGCCCATTCTGTCCCTCAAAAAAAAAAAAATGTATATATGTATTTTGTTTTTCTAGCCCAGGCTGACCTGGAATTCACTCAAGGCCATCCTCCTACCTCTGCCTCCCAAGTGCTGGGATTAAAGGCGTGCACCACCATGCCTAGCCAAAATATTTTTAAAAAAGGACAATGCTTCTTTGATCAGTCCATATAGGCTTCATGACATCATAACGAAGCCTCTGAAGAGCTGGACTTGTGTGATCTGGAGATGGCTCTGCAGCAGAGGCGAATGCCTCCAAAGATTAATGACTTGGTTCATTCCCCAATCCTTACATAAATCCTTACATAAAGCACAAATAAGTGTTTGCAATCCGGAATTAGTTTGCAGGGGCTGAAGGCCTTGGAACACCCATTGTCTCTGTTCACAATCTCTCTGCTTGCAATAAAATATTTTAAATTTAAAAATAATAATAATAATAATAATAGGGTGGGGTGGGAAGGAAACACGGAGACAGATGCTAGAAGAAAGGGAATGGAAGACAAGCCCAGAGAAAGACCAAATGACAGAACAAGGTTTGAATGTCTGCATGTAAGGTTTTTTTGGTTGTTTTTTTTTTTTTTTTTTTTTTTTTTTTTTTTTTTTTTTTTTTTTTTTTTTTTTTTTTTTTTTTTTTTTGCAACAAGGTAGAACCTAGGCTACTGTAGCAGTTGCACAATGGCAAATTATGTGAGAGCAAGAAAGACTTGAGTTTCCAATAAAATGAAATCCCTATGCGCATAAGAGGACAGAGTCCAAAGTACATGTAGGGATGCCGCACGTTCACTGAGACATGAAAGAGAAACGATTTGAGCTAATTGGTATTGCTCTTATGTTTGCCGAGGCAGGGCTCAATCTAGCCCAGGCTGACCTGGAACTAATTGTAGCCCAAGCTTGCCTCAGACTTCTACCACATCCTCCAGAGTGCTAGGATATAGGCGTGACATACCACACCTGGTTGAGAGTTAATATTTTTGAAAGCCTGCTTTGGTCAGTCATCCTTATTGGTTACTTTTCTCATTGATTTCATTTAATCTTTACAGCACTGCTTTAAGTAGAATACTTGAGAATTTGTCTCTAAATGTGTTTGTGACTTATTTCCAGTGTGTTCCTTTTTTTTTTTTTTTTTTTTTTTTGGTTTTTCGAGGTAGGGTCTCACTCTAGCCCAGGCTGACCTGGAATTCACTAGGTAGTCTCAGGGTGGCCTTGAACTCATGGTGAACCTCCTACCTCTGCCTCCCGAGTGCTGGGATTAAAGGCCCTAAAGGCCCGGCTCTCAGTGTGTTCCATTTTGACAACCCCTTTTTCTCTTGGGAATTTGGTACCGTAAACATGGACCTGTGTTTTCTCCTGGCTTTCCCTGCAGGTGTCTGCTCTTGGGGCGGAGCTTTCCTCCGAGGCCTGCAGAGAGTTGGGCTTCTCCAGCAACTTGCTGTGCAGCTCCTGCAATCTCCTTGGCCAGTTCAACCTCCTGCAGCTGGATCCTGTTTGCAGAGGCTGCTGTCAGGAAGAAGCACAGTTTGAAAGCAAAAAGGTAGGTTTCCACCCACTTCTTTCTTTAGATGTTTGGTTGGGATAAGGTAAAATACAAATTGTTTCATCAATTTATACAAAAGAAGTCTCTGGCTTTTGAAGATTTTAGTTAAAACTGATCCACTGGGTCCGTCAAAGCAAAAGTGTGGTTACATGTCGATTCCATTCCTCCATGGCTGTCCCCAGAGAAGGGACAGAATCAAAGCAGCATGCCTGTGTCCTGAAGTACTCCCCTGTTCCTTATCTCTGGTCCTGTGATGGCACAAATATGATTAACAAAGAACCTGCTATGAATAATCCCAGCCCCCTATCCTAGTTGTCTCTAATCTGAAAACTGCATGGAGGTGGTTCTGCTGCACTGAACTCCGCTGGTCAGACAAACTGCTACCAACAGTTTGTTGTGCATTTGGGTTGGGTGAGTGAGCTGGTTGGAGGGAGACAGGGTCTCACTGTGTAACACAGATGGACCTGGAAATGGCCTAGGCTGACCGCCAATTCAAAATCCTCCTGCCTCAACCTCCCTAGTTGCTAGGATTTAGTGTATGCCACTGTGCCCAAGTCGAAATTGCTTTTTTGGCATTAAAACTCCTAGAGTTTTGGTTGGCTTTTTTGTTCTTTAAATTTTAAAGTAACCCGAGAAGATCATTTGTGTTATTTATCCAAATAAAACTGAATGAGGTGCTGGCATGTAGCCCAGTAACAGTATTTGCCTAGCAATGCACAATGCTGCCTTCATTCCTGAGCACTACCACCAAAACAAATCAAAAAACTTAATTTATGAGATTTCTGTGTTTGGGATGAGAAAAAAGATTAGCATCTCCCTGTTGAGTTTCCTCTTAGTATTTTTTTAAAATATTTTATTTATTCATTTTCAGAGAGAGAGAGAGAGAGAGAGAGAGAGAGAGAAAGGGAGCACCAGGGCCACCACCCTGTGGGTCTGCCTTATGTGGGTCCTGGGGAATTGAACCCAGGGCCTTAGGCACTGGAGGCAAGTGCCTTAACCTCTGAGCCATCTCTCCAGCCCAGTATTTTTTTTTTAAGTTTAGAGAGACTAATAGATTAAGAGAATAAAAGGAAAAATTATGAAGTGTTCCTGCCCAGGAGAGGTAAAGCCCTAATATTTTCTTTCGTGTGTGTGTGTGTGTGTGTGTGTGTGTGTGTGTGTGTGTATGCTGAATTGTTTGAGGTCTTCAATCTTTAGGCAGTAAGGATATTTTCTCATGGCTAGGTGGTTTAGGTTTACTTCCAGTGCGAGTATATTATTGTGGTTTTAAAACAAGTAGATAGGTGTTTAAATGTATTCAGGACAGCCAAAATTTAACACTTGATTTCTCAGTATGGTGACCTGAAACTCCCAGAGTCCCAAAGACTGACTTGCAAAGTCTATTTTCATTTTATTGCTTCATACACACCAGCAATATGTTTTATGTTTGCATTTAGACCTGTGTGTATAAAAGTCTAAGCAGTACGTTCTAAAAACTTGATTGTAGGTGTAAGACAGGATTTGACTAATTTACTATAAACCCATCCCCTCCTCTTTCCCTTTTTTGAATGAGATGTTCACATAGACAAAGCACTGATGGAGTCTGGGTGAGCACCTTCTTTTTTCCATTTTTCGGCTATACCACAGCTAACCAATAATGAGCACTCACTAGACCCCAAACTTAAAAGATGGAATGACAAGGAGTGTTTTGCAATTAACAGTATTTATCCCACCACCCTCCCTTGTAATTAAGGGAAAATTGAGAGGTGCTGTGCTTTCACTGACATAAAATATAAGCTGAGGGCATCTACAAGCTGTTTGCACATATTCTTTGGTGCTCCTTCATAGCACCTCAGTTCTGTGGTGTAATTTTAGTTAAACATATTTCAATCACATAAGGTAAACTTCATTACATGTTTGCTCATTTTTCATGATTAGTTGAGCTCTGTGTTGTATCTCGACACCTTTCAGAAGCTACAGCTTAGCAGTAACGGGTGCAGAGTGTGCCCGTTAATATACATCCAGCTAATCAGAGTACAAGGGAGTCTGTCACCATCACCACTCCAGCTCTAGTCTTTTGGTTACTTGCTCCCAGCCCCTAATCCCTAAGAAGTATTTCTTCTCACTAGGGGTTTTCAAGCACCATTTACACAAAATGAGCAAAAGTTTTCTTAAATAAGCCTAGTTGCAACCAGCCCCACAAATATTGCTGGGAATATGAAAGTATGACATGCTGAGCAAGCCTCCATTAGATGTATAACCACATCCCAAAGTGGAGACTTGTTACTGAATTTAACATTTGAAGTACTGTTCTCTGGGTTATTAATATGTTATCACAAGAAAAATATATGTTATATGTTATACATGCTGCTGGATTTCCGCTAAGCTTAATTTTAAGTCGTAATTTTAATCATTTAATAGAGGTAAAAATCTTTAGCTCCATTAGAATAAAAATATGTGTATATAAAAGAATATTTTAGGGCTGGAGAGATGGCTCAGCGGTTAAGGCACTTGCCTCCAGTGCCTAAGGCCCCGGGTTCAATTCCCCAGGACCCACATAAGCCAAACCCACAAGGTGATGACCCTGGTATGCGCTTGCTCTCTCTCTCTCTCTCTCTCTCTCTCTCTCTCTCTCTCTCTGCCTGCTTGAAAATGAATAAATAAAATATTAAAAATAAATAAATAAAAATAAAAAAGAATATTTTAGTCTTTTGTTTTTGTGTCTCGCTCTAGCCCAAGTATTTTAGTCCTATTTAAGACAGGTTTCTTGTCTTTAAAACCTCATCATATTTTTGTTCAGTTGAGCTCTGAGCTGTATCTAGACACCTTTCAATCGTTGCTTCTATATAAACCAGGCTGGCCTCAAACTCCTAGCAGTCCTCCTGCCTCTCTAGGGCTTGGATTACAAAAGTATGCCACCGCAGCTGGCTATTTGCTACTGGAACATTCACTTACGTCTCGTTCAGTTGCATGTGTGTTCTAGGTCTATTCAGAGAGGAGGCCCATTGTTGAGATGACTCAGGGGTTAAGGCACTCTCCTGCAATGCCTAATGACCAGGGTTCAATTCACCAGTACCTACATAAAGCCAGTGAACAAAGTGGTGCATGCATTTGGAGTTTGTTTACAGTGGCTAGAGGCCCTAATGCACTCATTGTCATTCTCTCTGCCTCTGTCTCTATCTCTTCCTCTCTTTCTCTCCTTGTAAATTAATAAAAAATAAATTGATAATATAAAATATGTTTGAAATTAATTATTCTGTTGCTAGATTTGCATTTTTCTTAACTATTAGGTCTCCCCCACCCCCATTTTGATCATAAACCCACTTAGCATCACAGATACTTACAGTGAGTTTTCTGTTAAGCTGTTTTAACAGGTTTTGCTCACCGCTGTACTAAAGGTTTAGAAACACTAGCAAGGATATTAACTTAATTGGGGAGAACATAGTTGTTTGTAGCTTAAGGAATAATGTACACTACTAAAAGAAACCATATTTGAATTGCAGTGCTGTTTGTACGGTTGGTATTTACTACATAGCATAAGTGACTTGGGCTTTAGAGAGAGACTTTAAGACACAAGGAAGAGCATTGCAGATATAGCCAGTCCCTCGGGTCTATTTGGGCTTCTCACAGTGGCCTCTGCTGCCCAGTGGGTCTTTCCACTCATGAATTCCACAGTGAGCAATGTGAACATCAAACTAAAATAGCTTCCTTGGGTTTTTCTGAGGAAAAACGTAAATCAAATATTTTCTTTTCTGAAATCAAGACCCAAACACAAGATTTTCAGTAAGTGACATAAATTTTCTAAAGTTTGATAAAAAGACATCAAAATACTTAGTTGTTTTTAATTTACATGGAAATTCCATAGCCAGCTTTTTTGTGGTTCAGAAATCAGTTGAAACAGCATTATTCAAGACTGGCAAATCTTAACCTGTCAGAGACAAAATGCTACTGCTGTGTAAAACACAGAAGAATGGAATGGACGTTAAGCTAACTGCGCGTGAAATTGTAGTCACTAAAGGTATTTCACGGTTGCTTAAAATAGCTCACTCTTGTAGGTTCTGTAGCCTTAATACTTGGACAGATTTCTTCAGAGGAAACAAAACTGTAAATATCTTTAACAGATTATTCTAATTATAACATAAAAACATTCTTCATAAAGAAGAGGTGGTATTTAAGTAGGAAAAATGTTTGGCAGTGGCTTGAATTAAATGTTAATGTCACCAAGACTAAGCAGCGCTTGAGTAGCAACAATGCTGCACAGTAACACAAATACTCCATAGTAATGGGTACTAGTATTCATTAAGTTGTTACTATATGAAAACACTGATTAGTGAGTGTCCTGCCATTTCATAGCTGAGCCTGACACAGACCTAATGAGTAGAGATTCACAATAATTACCAAATTAGCACCAGCTATCTAAACATATTATTAAAATATTCTATCATATTTTAGATTGCAATATGTAAAAGAAAATAAATCCTTAGAGTAACTGAAGCTGCCTTACCAGCTATATTTCCTAGAAATCTCTCTCAGTAAAAATTAACTTTACATTTAGACTAAATATTTTTTCTCTGGATGGGATTCAAGAACGCCAAAATCAGCCAAATGTCACTGTCCTCTAGAAGTGCAGGAAACAGACATAGAAATTGGACTGCCAGAATACATTTGGCAGGATGCTGTATGCTTATTAGACTAAAGCATAGTATCTAATGTTAGAAGGCAATCACTTAAAAAGAAAGACAGAGCTACAAGGATGGGGGAATCAATAGATCTCTAAAAGTTGCCTTATCTCAGCCTGCCAAGTAGTTCCAGCTACTTAGGAAGCAGGAATGAGATCTCATGAGGCCAACAGTTGGGCAGTGTACTGAGACCCTGTCTCAGAAATAAATAATCAGCCAGGTGTGTAGGAGGATTGCTGTGAACCTCAAGGCTACCCTGAGACTACATAGTGAATTCCAGTTCGGCCTGGGCTAGAGAGATCCTACCTTGAAGCCTGCTCCCCCTCCAATCAATAAATAAATAAATGAAACTTGATATATCTTAAGCTATAAATGCAGCCATTAATTATTATGGAAGTACCAATGGAAGAACTAAAACCAAACACGCTGTTTTAAGGAGCTTGGGAGACAGGAGGATTTTTACTTCTTGCTTTTCTTTTGGGTTGTTCATCACAATATCACAATTTCAGGTGCATTGGTGTTTATATGTATAAAAAAAAGTTATGTGCTATAATCAAAGTATGCTCATGTGACAGGTATCTGTGTATTTTCAAGTATTTGTAACATTTCTTGAAGATGATCATAACCTCCTTTGATGGAAAACAGTGGTTGTTATGGTTTGTTCCACGTGTCCCCCACAAACAAGTGTGTTCTGACTGCTCCATCCCCAGCTGATGAAGTTTGGGTATTAGAACCTCGCCGAAGCTGTGTTGTCGGGGACAGGCTTATGGGGGTTATAAGCCAGCTTCCCCTTGCCAGTGTTTGGCATACTTTTCCTGCTGCTGTTTGCAGTGCTGTGGTGGAGGTGATGTCCACCCTCTGCTCATGCCATCGTTTTCCCTGCCAGGATGGAGTCTCCCCTCGAGTCCATAAGCCTAATAAACCCATTCCTCCAACAAGTGGCTTTTTGGTTGGGTTCTTTCAACAATGAGGGGAAGCTGACTACAACAGTGATTTTCTTTGGGAAGATAATATCATTAACACAGTCTTTGCTGGTAAATTGCACCCTCGTGTTCAGTTTTTGAGGCTGTTGAATGTTTCATAGTTACAGAGGCTCTCAGTTTTGCAAATTAACTGGAATATAGGTTATATTTTTTAAACTATATTTATTTGCAAGCAGAGAGAGATAGAAGAGAGAGAAAGAATAGGCATGACAGGGCCTCTATCTGCTGCAAAGAGACTCCAGATGCATGTGCCACTTTGTGCATCTGGCTTTATGTGGGTACTAGGGAATCGAACTAGAGTCCTTGGGCTTTTGCAGGCAAGTGCCTTAACTGCTAAGCCATCTCTCCAGCCCCAGGTTATATTTTTTTAAAATATTTGAAACAATATTTTTTTTCTTTATTGCAAACAGCTTGGAAAATAGTGTGCCATTCTCTAAAATATCTTCACTTATTTCAAGGGGTCTTGTTTATTTCTTTGAGACACTTCCTTACGAAAATATTCAAGCTGAGAGTCATGTGTACCTATTTTCTTGGAATTTTGGACCTCAGGAGATGGAGTAGTCATATTCTCATTTTCTCCCATTCCTGTCTTTCACAGTGTGGTAGAGCTGAACATTGTTCAAGGTGACCTTGGAGCACTTGCACTTGGGGGTAGTGTGTCTGAGAGGGTGTCAATGGTGCACTGGCTTCCCAGTGTAAGCCTTGTCACGACAGGCTTGCCCCTTGTAGGCTGATAGGCAAATTCTGTTCTGTCTATAGTGAAAGAAACCTCATTTTTCTGTCCCTTACATTTCCTAGTTCGAATGTCTGATCTAGAATGCCGTGGTTGGTAGCAAGGAAACATTTTCATTTTTCTACTCTATTTTTGTACATTTCCACTGAGCTTCTTACTGGAATATAGATTTTTATCTTTATGGGAACATTTCTCCCCAGTTTTTTATCTCTTAGAGCTAATTTTATTTAAAGTAAATATTCTCAATCTCAAAGCAGGGACTAAAATAAAACCACTTCAGTGGTAAAGTAAGGGCTGTGAGGAGAGAATGTTTGTAGCTCAAGCAGAAGTGCCTAACAGGGCCCAAGTTCAACTCCTCAGCACCCATGCAAAAAGCTGGTTCCAGCCACAAACATCTGTCACCAGAGTGAAGTGGGGAGAGACCAGGGAGTCACTGGGGCTTGCTGATGGAAAATGGCAGCTTTGGGCTGAGTGGGGGACATATCTCCAGGAAGCATGGGGATGAACCACCTGATACTCTCCTCTGGCCTCTGCACATAGGGCACCCACACAGGTCCCATCACGCACTTCTCCACACATGCCTTACACACACTCATGAAATAGAATGTTTTAAACTCAGCTTCCCTAAGCATGAAAGCCCTGTTTTTATATTTTAAAATTCAGCAACTATTCAAAAAGGAATAGTTTAACTCAGGGGCATAGAATTGGAAAAGTATAGTCACCAAATTAGTTTGCTAAAATTATGACTCAGTTTTCTGCCTGGTCCTCAGTCTGCATCCATTGGGTCCCAAACAAGGATGTCATCCTTAGAGTAGGCCTGGAAGTGTCAATAGCTATGTAGTTTGCCAATACGTTATTAAAAAAAAATACACTCTGGCATAATTGTGAAAGCTTGACAGATTTCTACTAGATCATAAAACATTGAGTGCCTTCATCATTTGTCCACATGTAACTATAGCTTATTGTTTCTAGCATACCAGGTATTTAAGAAAAATACCAGAAAATGCAAGAAAGAACTGCACATGAGTAAACATGGTTTAGGGAAAACATTTCCCTGGGTTTCAGTTGCCCATATTTTGCTAAAGTTAGTTTTACATGAGTATTTTTCCTGTATGAAAGGAACAAAGCTGGCTTTTTAGAAACTGCCCTTGCACCTAGGAGATGCACTCTGGAGCTGAAGGCAAGAGCATCTAAGTTCAAGGCCAGCCTGGGTGGTGGTGTCTTGAAAAGCCACAGCCTGGGATGTCTTCAGTGCTAGAGTCCTTGCTCAGGATGTAGAAGATCCTGGGTTTATCTCTGGGGGAAATAAGGAAATTATATCAAATGCAAGTAATGCTCCAAAAAGTGGCTGTCTTATATATTTAAAAAGTATTTTTTAATTGAGATTTCAGAATAATATGCTCAGCTCCCTTCATATAATCGGCTTTCTTCCTCTTTTTTTTTTTTTTTTTTTTTGTTTTGTTTTTCATTGCCAAGCTTTAACTCAGGACTTCACACAGACTCCCATAGGTGCTTTACCACTGAGATACGTATAGCCCCGGTCCCATTCTTGCCTATTTTTAAATTCCATAACTTTATTGAAGGGCAAGTCTTCAGTACACCTATGAAAACTAGACTTACTCCTCAGATCTGAATTCTCTAATGCAGTTTAAAAAATTGCTTTTGTTCACCTAACAGCATTTCACTTATAATACTATTCAGTATATGCATAATTATATTAGTAGTTATGTTAAATGGATGTCTTAAAGTTATTTCAATATGAATAAGACTGGTACTTTTAGAAAATAATGAACAAGATTAATTACAGTTTTGAGGAGTTTTCAGTGCATTTCAGTAACACTGTTGAATTTCTTTTATATTAAAGTTTTGGCTTAAAATAAAATATAGGGCTTATTTTCACAAGAAATAATAGATGTGTGGCAAATATATATACTTGTCCTGATTTGAACATTGTACGATGTACATATGTATCAAAACATCACATGGTTCCCCATAAACTTCTTTGTGTCCATTTAAAAATAAGTTAACAAATTTGTTGTATGAGTACCATGTACTAGCTAGTTGCACTATGGAAACCATATAAGTTAACAAATACATTTTGGGATTTTTTGGGGGGTGTGTGGTTCTTTTTTGTTTTGTTTTTTGTTGTTGTTGTTGTTTTCCTTTGTGTAGAGAACAGAGGTCAGTGTGGGGTGTCTTCCTTAGTCACTTTCCACTTTATTTTCAAGGACTCAGCCAGACAAGCTTGCCTCCAATCCCTGGTGATTCTCCTGCCTCTGCCTCCCCATGCCCAGCTTCTTTACAAGGGTGCTGGGGCTCCAAATTTATGGATGCTGGTCCTCAAGCTTGCGCACCATCTAGCTCCTCAGCTCTGTTTTTTCTGTTTTGTTTTGTTTTACGAAATCCCAAGCTCTAAGGAAAGCAGTGCAGCGATTGCCTGCACAGGCTTACCTTGCTGCATCCGTTTGGTCATCCCTGGCTGCACAGTCCAACCCTCTGGAAGCTTGGTTTGGTTTGGGTTTTGATCTAGTTGGATGTTTACCTTGTATTTTGAGACAGGGTCTCACTAAGTTACCCTGGCTGACCTTGAACTCACTCTGAGTAGTAGTAGTAATTTTACCAGTACCTGCAACTAACCCTCTCAGATTTTCAAAATCCTAATTTTAAAACCATCCCAGACAATTCTCAGGGACTGTCATAGTCGAGAACAGCTTGGATGCTTGAGATGTTTGGGGGTGGCTGTTCCAGTTAGAGGAGAACAGTGAGCGAAAGCCCAGAAGTCCCTTCAAAGAAGTCCATTAGCTGTGACCTGGAGAATTCCTCTTATATTATTTATAAGCAGCATATATATTTCTTTGGGTGTGAATTTGTGGATGTGATGCGAAAGATTCTTAGGCAGCATTCAAAGCTTACTATATAATCTGTACTTAATTTAAATTATTTGCCATAAAACAAAGATTTCCCCATGAGCACTAACTAGGATTCATAAGTAAAATGCCTCCTGGCATCACAAGTTGATTTTAGAATTTGACCTCCATGATATGCAACTTTGAGTTACTTTTTTTTTTTTCTGGAAATATCTTAAAGTAGTATGATGAAATAAGAAACATTTAGCTTTGTTAAATGAATTTTCTCTACATTCATTGCACTTGTATTGAGCAGATTTGTGTGTGATTCTGTAGGAAATAACCTTGAGACCTTTTCTGCGAATGGTCAAGTTGATAGAGTATTTGTAATCCTTTATGATAAAAGCGGAGCTCTGTGGAAGTGTACTAGGAAAGCCCTAAAGTTGAGAGTAGGATGTCAATAAAAGTTTTCCTGGTGAAGGTCACATTTGAGTGACTTATTGATTTAAGGATGTACTTCTCACATTGTTAATCAGTTGGTATTTTATGTTCTAGAAAATGCTTTCTGGGAATGGGTTACAGGTGTGCTACGATACTGTGTCCTTTAGCCCTTGAGACAGCCAAGTGGATCATAGTTAGCAGACCTTCCAGGCTAGTCATGCCCAATCATAATAGCTCCTCCCTTTGCCCCGGTGCCTCATACACTGACTACCATTCTCCATGTGTGTCCTGATAAGAAAAACAGTAGAAAATATTAGTGTGGAGAAATGATAATGACATAAAGAATCTCCACCAAAAATTGTCAAAGAAGAACTAAGTCTATGGCTTAGTTGTAATTATGATCATGTATTTTTTTTAAGTTGTGGTTAGGTCCACAATTTTAGCTGTTTTTAAGCAGTGAATATATTCATGGGGCTTTAAAGCCATTGTCACCATCTTTCTCCTGTCCTTTTTCATCTTCCCTGCTTGAAACCCATACCCATTAAACAGTAGTATCTCCCCTCTCCCAGCCCGACAGCCACCAATCTATCTTGTCTCTACTTTGTGTGGCACTTGACCTTCTGTGAGAACCTTATGAGAATGTCTTTAAAGTTGTCCTATGTTTTGGAACTTATTGTTTTCCTGTGTTTGAATAACACATCTTTCTAATGCATTAATCCATCAGTGGACACTGGTGGCTATGATCCGCATATCAATAACCATTGATTATCAGTGACCTTTGATTACCCTGAAGTTAAAAATCTCAAGACAAAAGGTAATTCTATGTTTAGTTTTTCTGGAAAGTCATAGCATTTCCATAGTGGCTGTTCCCATTTCTCCACATTCTCTGCCTTTTGATAGTAGCCATCCTAGTAGATATAGCATGGTGTCTCAGTTTGCTTTTGCCTACATATCTTTGATGGTTAACATGTTTACCATCTCTTCATTAGCTTATTGGTAATATGGCCTATGTTTTCTCTGGAGTCTTCTAACCAGGGTTAAACAAATCTTCCCAAAGGCAATGTGTTTTAGAGGAATTAGGCCGACTTACTCTTGAGTTTTTATTGCCTCAAAGAACTGTAGAGCTCCTTAGGGTTCACCTGAAATCCATCAGTGGTTGCAGAAATCCATGAACAGCTTACATGAAAGCAAACTTCTTTCAGATTCCCCAAAGCATCTTTAGAGTCATAAATTGAGCCCAGGCTTATATATCCATCTGGAAATTCAAGTATAAGAGCTCTTAATAGAGCCCAGAATATCAAAATTGTTAGCTCATCATCTTTTGTTAAATCAAGCAAAAGTGATTTTTAAATTTATACTGTGCATTTTTCTGTTATCCCAAAGTATATTAAATATTCATGCATGTAATTTATTTTTCTTTTAAATAAATTCTGGTTTAGAACTTTAAAACTAAAATCCATGTTTAGATCTTGGATCTCTATAAATAGCAAAGAAAAACTAAGAAGAAATGAATGTATCAGTTTGTTAAAATTGCTGGCCTTCTCTTAGGATCACACCATTCCCAAGTATATTCTTGCCTTTAAAAGAATAGTCAGGCTTTGACTGCTACAGGAAAGGAATGTTTACCACTGAATCTATTTCAGCTGAATTCATTGCAATAAAATACTAGCATTTGAGTTTTGTCTGATAAGATTTTACTACCAGAGAACGTGCAGGTTCTGAAACTACACAAGCAGTGTTTATCACTGAAGCTGTTTCAGTTGGATTTCATTAAAGAAAACTATTTGCATTTGAATCCTTTATAATGAGATTTTACTCGTTTATTCTTTGTGTTTACATAGTTCTTCCTATAATAAGTACTTTTAAAAGATGTTGGATGAGGTGTGGTGGCGCATACCCTTATTCCTAGCACTCACGAGGCAGAGGTAGGAGGATCACCCATGAGTTTGAGGCCACCCTGAAATTGCATAGTGAATTTCAGATCAGCCTGGGCTAGAGTGATACCCTACCTCAGAAAAAAAAAGAGGGTGGGGATATTGGACTTTCCCTTCTCTTGCTGACACAAAACACCTGACCAAAAACAGCTGATGGAAGAAAAGGGTTTATTTTGGTTTACAGACTCTAGAGGAAGCTCCATGATGGCAAGGAAAACATGTTATAAGCAGAGGTTGGCATCTCCTGGCCAAAATCAGGTGGACAACAGCAGCAGGAGAGTGTGTTGAACACTACTCCCATGGGCAAGCTGGCTGTAACAGCTATAAGCCCACCCCACCCCCAACAATACACTTCCTCCAGCAAGGCTCCATTCACCAAATTAACACCAACTGGGGACCCAGCATTCAGAACATGTAAGTCTATGAAGGACACCTGAATCAAATCACCACATCTAACACATAATATGAAAAGGAATCAGATAGAATTTCCAGATGAGTATATGCCTGGGCTTAATTTATCGCTCTAAAGAAACTGGGAAATTTTGATGATTTTTTTTTTAAGACCTTCCTAGGGCATCTTTCTAGAATTCAATGTCAATTCCACTTGCTGCTTTCTGTCTTCTGGCTTCTGGCACACTCCAGACCAGGGTAAGACACAGGTTTCTCTACCATTCAATGTACAGTAGGAATGCTCCTCCTTATCTACAAGGGCATAATCCAAGTCTCCCATAGAACAGTCAGAGCAGCATGCCTGGATTACTAGTGTCTGGTATTCCGAAAATGGGCTCCTTGAACCAAACCCTGTGATAGAAAATCTGGATGTCTGCTAATTGGTAAGAGGCAGGTAGCATGGAGACATGAGACAATCTCATCTTGGAGGAGGATGGAGTGAAACCACACGGCCAAAGCAGTGCCTAACAGCACATGAATTGTTGGTTTCTGAAATTGTGCGTTAGTACTTTCAGAACACAGGCCATGGTCACTGAAGTCACTCTGCACCATGGCAATGGCTACTTCTACTTCTGGTCCTGTATTTCTCTTCTATTTGTATTGTGTTTTTTGTTTGTTTTGTTTTTGGTTTGGGAGTGCTGCTGGAAATGAGGCCTAGGCTGCACACATGCTAGACAAGTGCTCTCCACCCCTGAAGGTATACTTCAGCCTACAGAAATCTGTCCCAATTTTGTAAAATGTTTTTTCTTTTGCAGCTGTATGCAGGAGCTATTCTGGAAGTCTGTGGATGAAAATTGGGGAGGTTCCCGCAAGTCCAAGGTAGGTAGTAATCATTTAAATCATTTCCTAGGAATAATTTCATTAAATATTCCCAGGAATAAGAATTGTTAGAATTATATTTTCATAATAATACATTTTTTGTTTTTATAGAACTGGAGTTTTATAGTAGTTAATGCTAAAACACAATATGTGATATTTAAAAGAACATACAAAGTGGCTATTTTCTTAGAAGATTACCAAGTGTAGGTTTTCTGATAGTTTTTCCTTTAGCAGATGTAAATAAAATTATTTTAACACTGAATTTTAGTTTATTTTAAATGTGAATTAAATAGCAATTGCATTCAAGTAGAGTAGATCTTGACAACATAAGTCACCAAGAAGAGAATTTATTGCCACAGTATTGGAGGGTGAACAAGAGTCTCAAGGTGTCTATTTCAGTGATAAAATGTTTAGGTATTTGTGAAAGCTTGTTCTTTTGCTAACATCAGATAGCAGCAAAGCTTAGCATTTCCAAAAAAGGCTTAGACTAATGCTTTTCTCTTTTATATCCTGATTTTCACTTGGAAAAGTTTTATGAAACTGAACTCCTTTTTTAAACATTTTTATTTATTTATGAGAATGAGGTGTCCTAGGGCCTCTAGCCACTGCAAACAAACTCCAGATGCATGTGCCACTTTGTGCATCTGGCTTTCCAAGAGTGCCTGGGAATGGAAGCCAGGATATCAGGCATTGCAAGCAACTGCCTTTATCAGCTGAAACATCTCCTCAGCGCCTCCTCCCCACCCCCAAACTCTTTAATGGAGCCTTTTTGAGATCACAAGTAGGGGCTATCACACCCAGTTGATTTTTTTTTTTATTTGAAATATATATACTTTTCCACTTACATACTTAATTCTACTTTCATTTTTGCTAGCTTATTTGTCATGTTTTTTAAATCTTAATTACTAATGGAAAGATTTTTTTGATTTTGTAATATATTTAATATACTAATATGACTTATTACTGCCTTGTAATTGCTTTTAATAAAAATTTGTGTGTGTTTGTTTTGGAGCTGAGTATGGTGGTTCTTGTTTATAATCCCAGAACACAAGGCTGAGGTAGGAAGAATGCTGTGAATTTGAGGCCAGCATGGGCTAGCTACCTCAAAAAAACAACAAAAGGAAGGAAGGAGAGAAAAGTGAGAAGAAGGGAGATTGTCTTGGCACAGAATTCTGTTAGCATAATTTGAGAACCTTTTCGTGAGATCCAGAGACGACAGCACATCTAAAACAGTGCATTTTTGTTAGACTAAGCACACTTTGTGATTTGGGACAGACTATAGTAGAAAAATTCCTTACCCTGTTTGGTTTTTCCTTTCTGCCTCAGCCCCTGAGGCTTGGAGTTGTCCAGGTCGTTTGTACTCTGCATAGTTGTCAGAATGATGGCAGTTCCTAGAAAGCTCGGCAGTGATTGCTTTCTGACTGCACTGACACTCAGACTTACTGACTTGGTGGTTTTGAGGTGTAATGTCTAATTGTGTAGCCCAGGCTAGCTACCAGCTCACAGTTCTCCTGCCTCAGCTTCCCAAGTGTGTACCACCATGCCCAGCCTGTGTTTACATTCCTATTAAGATTTCCAGTATGTTTGTTTTTCATTGGCTCTTAATTACTTTGTAAGATTAGAGTTTAGAGTCCACTGATTCTGCTGGGAAATACTGTTGACTATCCTCTTTGTGTTCTGAAAGTTAAAGGATTCAGCTCTCCTCTTCCAGAATCTTTAAAAAAATCAATGATCTTAAAAGAGTGCCATGTCCCCTCATTTGTTTTCCTAGCTTTCATCTGCCGCTTGCATATTTTACAACTCAAGCACATGAAATTTGATTATAATGTATGGTAATTAAACCAGAGGAGTACAACAAATAACAACATGGCATATTCAGATATAAATCTTTTGTAAAATGTTTAAAAACTCCATATCGTGAATTTGCTTATTTGCAAAACATCATGAGAACTTTCCCTCATAACTACGAGGCTGCATATTTACCTGGACAAAACTAAAAGGGAGATGCCAGCATTGGACTCAGGAAACTCGTCGTTTGTTCTGTGCTGGTGACAGACCCAAGTTGTTCCCACATACTAGGTCGGTGCTCTACTGTGAGCTGTTTCCACAGCCCTCAGCCGTTTTTTGTTGTTGTTGTTTTGTTTGTTTTCAGCATACATTTTAATACTTTCTTAGTTTACTTTCTTCAGCAGAACACTGGGCTTTTGACTATGAGAATCTGTCAAATTTTAGGAACAAATTCTTTGGCATGTTAAGAGATAAAGTCCTAGCCGGGTGTGGTGGCGCACGCCTTTAATCCCAGCACTGGGGAGGCAGAGGTAGGAGGATCGCCATGAGTTCAAAGCCACACTGAGACTACAGAGTGAATTCCAGGTCAGCCTGGACTAGAGCGAGACCCTACCTCAAAAAAAAAAAAAAAAGAGATAAAGTCCTTTTGGAACCTTATGTAAAGGAAAAACATCACTTTACCTTTGAGGAAATGTTTGTTCTTTTGTTCCATTTTTGTTGCCTAGTTCTGTCAGTCCAACATAGTAAGATCTCCTTTCTCTGAATTCGGATACTGATTAATTAATTCAACAACATTTGGGGCATAGCTCTCTGGTAAGCCATCTGCCTGTGTTGTTCGCCTAAGGCCCTGCTGGCTTTGATCGCCAGCTTCAAACAAATAAGCAGAAAGGGAGCTGATGTCTGTGTTCTTGGTGCTGGGCATGGAGGCCTCCAGTTCTGCGTTTGTGGGAGCTTCTTCATTTTCATTGATGAATATTGACTGCACAGTACTAAACCACAGAAGAACACTTTTGTCCGGACCATAGTGGACTTTGTGCACATTCTCCCTACACCTCGCCCTCCCTCCTCCCATAAGCCTCCTTCCTTCTCTAAACAGTTTTATTTCTACTTTCATGTCATTTGTACATACATGATTTTATGGGTCTATAAAGTCCAGTAACCGCAGAGAGAAAGCATGCGATGTTTGCTTACTAATATTGATCGTTTTATGAATACCTTTATCTTTGTATTTCTTGAAGATTTGTGTAAGGAACTTAAAGAATTCCATTTCCTCGTGTTATATAGTCTATCCAGTACGGTGAATATATAAATTCTCAAGTATTAAAAGATTCTTTTGCTGCCAGTCAAATGTGGTTTGCCTTTTCAAAGATAGTCACTGTGATGTTGTGGGGGTCTGTGTATCAGAAAAGAAGGAAGAGTATCAGAAAAGAAGGAAGAGCTGTTGGAGATGTCACTAGTGACTCAGCGGAGGACTCCCCTTTGAAATTTGTTCACTCATTTCAGCTCATTAAAAGTCTGCTTAGTGAATAAAAATTATTAAATGTGTTGACAGCTCTGTTTTGGATAACAAAAAAAAGAGTATTTCCCGTAGTGGTTTCTTTAAATCAGGAAAATTAGCTTGACAGACATGTCTGTGGTGCTTTGCCAGGACTGCGGGTAACATTAGCAGGTAGGCAGAATTCATGGGGTACCATAACGAGCCAGGGAAAGAAGGCAGGGAAGTAACAGGACTTGGCAAGAGAGAAGCCATTCACCCAGGTATATGGTCATTTTTTTATTATCATTAGTATTAGTGAAGCTGAACATTTATTTCAAATGTTTATTGACCATTTTTATATTGCTATATTATGGTTTTCTTTTCAGTGCATTTCTCTATTTTTTTCCCTCATTTGAAAGAGCCCTTTTACACATTACATATTAGAGATTTTTTTAACCAGTATGTCATTTTTGCTCTTTAATTTTGTTTATGGAAGTGTTCTCCTGCCCTGAAGTTTTCATTTTTATGTAACCACATCTATGAAACATTTATGCTTAGGAGGAGGATTCTGTGTTCCACATTGATTTAAGTTCTTTGTGTCATGAACTCAGGAGCTCTCTGAACCCCTTTTCTAGCACTCGTCACAGCTAGTTTTTAGTTTAGGGGTTACTTGTTTAGCATCTGTTTGCTTCATAAAGGAAGGAATTATATATGCTTTCTGTCGCTTTATCTCTGCTTTCTGGTACGTAGTTAAAAGTCAATAAATAATTCTGTGTTCATTTAGATATTACTCCATCTGGAATGTATTTAAATGTAAATATGATATAGGTTTTGACTTGTCTTATATTTTTCCCAAACAGTTAGTTGGCAGTTTTCTCACAAACATTTATTAAATAATTTACATGGACATACAGATAATCTCAATATCTCAGATATAACACATTTCCCCTCTCTGATTTACCAATACTTGACCATATTAACAAATTCTTGACTGGGCATGGTGGTATGTACCTTTAATCCCAGCACTTGGGAGGCAGAGAGAGGTAGGAAGATTGCCATGAATATGAATTTACCCTACGACTACATAGTGAATTTTAGGTCAGCCTTGGCTAGAGTGAGACCCTACCTCAAAAAGAAAGAAAGAGGGAGGGAGGGAGGGAGGGAGGGAGGGAAGAAGGAAAATCCTTAGTCTGCTTTTTACTTTTACAAACTGTCCTGGCTGTTCTCTCATTGCTTTTGACAGCTGATCTATACTGTCATTTTGTGTGCCCAGAAACTTCCATTGGAATTTGGGGTACTGATTGATTGGAAACATTGTCTTGAAATAGTTAGTCTTCCCATCAAAGCTAAAGTGTCTGCATTTTTTTGTTGTTGTTATCTTTAAATTTCTTTCGTTTATTTCATATAGAACATAATGTTTTGTTTATTTCCCTTTTTGTATTGATCTTTGTAGCTAGCATGGATTTGACTATGAATTATTTGAACCTTTTTTTTTTTCTTTTAAGCTTTTGTCAGAAGTGATAAACCCAAAATGTTCCGAGGACTACAAATCAAGGTAAGTGACTGTAACAGAATCATTTCTTGGGGGAGGAGCAGAAAATGAAACTATATTTCAATGCATAATTTCTGTATGACCATGAATTGAAATGTCCAATCCAATCAAACAGAAAACACAAAGTCTTTAATTTGCAATACATAACAGACAGCTTATAGAATCTTTCACAAATGGGTTTGAAACTAAGTAACAGATTAAATGTGTTTCTGTTTGAGCTAAAATGATTTGTCGATAAAAATTTAGATAAAAATTTTTAACTTCCTGAACTATTTTTAAAGTGTTACCCTCAGTTTCCCAGTAGAGCGTCTTGGATTGATGTGGTGTATTTGTGAACAACTGTGAGATCAATATGGATACATTATTAATTATTAATTATTACGTAGATTCCAGAGTTTGCATCAGGGATCCATCGTATTGTGTAGCTCTTAGAATTTGCTAAGTGAGTGTCTTGACCCACCATTACAGTGTAATACAAAAGAGTTTCTCTGTTGTAATAGTCCCTATGCTTCCCATCATGTTCCTCCCCCACCCCTAGCTGCTGGCAACCTCTGCCCTTCCCCCTCCCCCATAGTACTGGGGTGAAGCCCAGGGCCTCACACATGCTAGGAAGTGCCCTGCCACTGTCACATGCAAAGGCTCTTTGAGTCAGTCTGACTAGGTAGCGCAAACCAGCCTCAAACTGTCTTCCTGCTTCTGTTCCCCAAGCCAAGTCCTGCTGTTCATCCTTTACTGTCTACAGTTTTGTGTTTTCCAGAATGTTATATAGCTGGAATCTTTCACTTAGCAGTGTGAGATAAAGCTCTTCTCCATGCCTCAGCATCAGTGGTATTGCTGAACAGTATTCTGCTGTGCCAGGTGTGGTTCTGTTCCATTTTGTACTCGCCCGTGGAAGGACACCTTCATACCAGTATCAGTTCTAAAACCACTGCAAACCTCTTGGCATAGTTTCATTATACACTTAAGTTTTCAACTCAAGTAAATGCCTAGGAGCATAATTGCTGGGTCATAAAGTTACGACTGTTTAAGTTTGTACAAAATTGCAAAACTTTTTCTTCCAAAGTGGGTGCATCACATGGATTTGCACTGGTAATGAACCCCATTGCTCTGCCTCATCACCAGCATCAGCCAAATGTAGCTTGTTGGCCAGAGGTATATTTCATTTTAAGTGAAACATTGTCCTATACCCAGTTTTTAATTAAGAGAGAGAGGGTGAGTGTGGGTGTGGGTGCGTGTGAGTTGTATTATAGAATAGAGAAATTGTCAAAATTTTTTGTGTCTTATGATTATTTGGCTTTTCTTATCTAGCCTGTTAATAGTAATGGATTACATTAATTTTCCAATGTTACACCAGCCTAGAAAACAAAATCTCCAGTTACTTGTACTTAACAATTCCTTTACACGTGATTTTGTTGAGAAGTTTGCAACTGTTCTGTCTAACCTACAGAATATTTAAAATTTGAGAAACCGCCTGATCAGGAAGGTTGAAGTGTTGTCATTGTCACTAGCCTGGAGGGCATATATTTCTAAATGCCACAAGAGTTTAGGGATAAGCTGGATGCTTAGCACGTGCAAAGCTCTGGGCTATTTCCTAGCACAGCGAAATAGAAAGTAAAATGGAAAGGTTTGGAATGTACTAAGTGTTAGTAAGTCATTAGGACATTTTCCATTCAGGAGAGAATCCTTTAAAGACTGAAGCATGAGAGAGAAAGCTGCCCGGAACTGGAACAGCACCTTTACTCATCACTGCTGTATTCTCACTCACCTGCTTCTGCAAAATTGATCTGCTCTCTTAGCAGATGCATTTGTGGTTATTGTCATATTTATCCAGAGTTAGAAGTTCTCAGAACTCTCTTAATAGTAGACCTAAGTAATGGGTCTGAAGTTTCAGGAAACCCACCAAACTTTGAACTATTTACAACAAAGTCATTAGAATTCTTAGGCCAGGGAAAATTGATGATTGAGTGTAGAAGTCTAGGGTTAATAATTTTCATGCATCAAAGCACTGTTCGTACGTCATCCTATCTCATTGGTTGTTTTGAGGTTGTCTCTGCATTGAGTTTTTAAGCCCATTTAAGTATGATATATATATATATATATATATATATATGTATATATATATGTATATATACATACATATATATATACACACACTAAATACATGTCACATTCAAGATAATCTTTAACTTCATATAAATATCTTGATTCTAACATATTTATCTCTTTACAAGTAAAGTGTTGTAATTTTTTTCTCACTTTCATGAAATCATATTTAATCCTTTGCTAAAAGACCTTATCAAGACCTGTTGATTGTGCTATTATATCTACTAGCTTCATTAAACTACTGTTATATTTAAGCTGTTTGGATCTTAGCTGCGAGTGGGAAGGCTCTCTAAGTAGGAAACAGTAATGCTGTTACTCGCTTTCCAGTATGTCCGCGGTTCAGACCCTGTACTGAAGCTACTGGATGACAACGGGAACATTGCCGAGGAGCTCAGCATCCTTAAGTGGAACACAGACAGCGTGGAGGAGTTTCTCAGTGAAAAGTTGGAGCGCATATAAGTCTTCTTATATTTGTCTGTCCTTTCCTTACTTTGTCGCATGAAGTTAGGGCACCTAAGAGATGGTTTCCTTTTGCTTGCTTCCATGAATCGGTCTTCTATGTGAAGGTTAGGCATCTGGATGGAAGCTGAACAGCAGAATTTGAACTCAGGAGGTTAGTAATGGAGATGACTCCTTGGCTCCCGGGCTGTGTGCTATCACTTAGGACGTGCTCCTCAGAGCCCCTTATATTTTGTATTACCCCACTTTCTTTTTAGTAGAAAGATTTAAAGTTGTAATGAATGCACAGTATAACCTTCTGACTTCATTATTATGAAACAGATGTGAGGCTGACAGTAGGAGCAAAGCATTCACAAAGATCTGCATTAATGAAGACTACACAGAAAACCTTTGCTAAGGATTTGTGTGGCCCTGATGCTTAGCAGATTTTTGTTTGCTAATATTCTTACAGAAAAGCCCCATTTTTAAAAAATCACTTGTAGGACCAATATATAAATAAAAACTTTCAAAAAACTGTCTGAATTTGAAGTTATTCTGGTTTGTCCTTTTATGTTTAAAAATGTTAAGTTTCTCAAAATATATTCTGTTTTTCGTGAGCTTTTTTTTAGCCAAAATATAAAAGTGGCTTTAAAATTTGTCATAACTTATTATTGGAACTAGAGATTGGCTATTAGTTTTACCAGCAGTTTGTGTCATATAACATTTATAAGTAAGTCTTTTTAAAGCCAGTGAGAGAGAATATAAATCTGCATGATTTGGCTGATCAGCATAGTATAAGAAATCCTGGCCAAAAAAGAAAAAAAAACTGCTTACTGTAGATCCTCTCTGGCATTGGAGAGGGCTGTTATTCAAGAGTCCCCGGTTCTGTGAACTTTCTGAGGTCCATGGTGGTTACTGTGATTTCAAAACAAGGAGAGATTAAGCTGGTTGTGGGCAGAGTGGGGTTGCTGCCATAGGCAGAAGAATAGAGGTGTTGAAGGATGGAACTTCAAAGCTTTGCCCTTGGCATAGAAAATAATTGGACTGGTTTCTGGGCAGGAAGAGCCAGTTAAATGAGCTTCTGACATGAGAGCAGAGAGATGGCTGAAAAGTCTATTGTATTCCAGTTACTAGAGATCAAAGAGGCCAGACAGCCCAACAATATCTGAGAGCTTCAAGTCCTCAAGCTGATGGATAATAGGGTATATACCAAGCCCCACTTTTTAATTGGGAGGTACAGGTTAATCAGCCAATTCCAAGTGTATCTTGCCAATTTCAATCAAAAAAAATATTTTTTAAAGAAAAAAAACTATTGATTGCCAAGAAAAGGGTATATATAAATATTGATCTGAAAAGTACCATTTTACATCTAAATTCTGATATTTGATTAAGCTTATTCAGATAGATACAGAATGAATATGTAGTCATTTAATATTTATGACTTTACTCTTGGTAAAATTATATTACTTTTAAAACTGTTAATTTACCTCTATCTAAACTTGGCAAAGGCCTTTTCCAAGGACCTATGAGCAAGAATGGTGTATATCCTGTTTAAGGGGATTTGAGACTTGAAAAATACTCTAAAATTAATAAAATATAGAAAATAATCGAAAGTTTTGTAAGTTGGAGCTGGGGGTATGTTCACTGCTGCAGTGTTTGTCCAGCATGTACAAGCTCCTATCTTCTGTCCCCCAGCATGGCCAAGAAAAATTATATAAACCTTTTATTTAAAATTTAAATCTTGAGGAGGTGGGGGGACTGGGGAAAAAGGCATGCATTTGCAAAGCCTGCTGGCTTGGGTTCGGTTCTCTTGGAAGGTATGATAGAGGGCACAGGGCTGAGCTGTATGGATGTGTGGAGAGAGGGCTCAGTGGTTAAAGGTGCTTGCTTATAAAGTGTGATGGCCTGGGTTTGAGTCCCCAGTACGTGGTACATGTGTCTAGACTTTGTTTGCAGTGGCAGGAGGCCCTGTCATGCTCATTCTCTCTCTCTCTCTCTCTCTCTCTCTCTCTCTCTCTCTCTCTCTCTCTCTCTCTCTCTTTCTCTCTCTTTCTCTTTCTCTCTCTCTGTCTGTCTGCCTTTCTCTTTTTCTAATAAATAAAAATATATAGAAAAAGAAGTGGGAGACACAGAAGCAAATTTGTACTCTTCTACAAGTTATGGAGATAAAGTCAGGCACCAATGGAACACATGATGGAGCAAGACAATCTCCAACTGGTGAAGACATTCTCTTCTATATAAATAGAAGTGCTTCTTGGCACTCTGATGAGTTTTGAGTCTATCCAGTGGTCACCTCCATCTGAAAAGAGAAGCTTCTCTAACCAAAAGTGAGAGCAGCATTAATTATGGACATAAACATAAGTATTTGGTGGACATAGTATATTCATTTAGCCAGACAACAGTAGTAGTTTCCCCACTGGGACTATATGACCTTTCCAGCCATGGGCTTTTGACTGGGTTTTACGTATCAGGCATGAATACCCTCCCATAGATTGGGCCTCAGATCCAATCTGAGATCTGCTGGTTTCCCCCATAGCAGACATGTCACTGTTATACCAGTGGGAACATCTTGCCCGGCTGGCCTCCTGCAGCTTGCAGGAACAACTGCTGGTTAAGACAGGGGGTGACATTCCTCCCCAGCATGTTGTATAGCACTTTCCAGCTCTGTGACAGCTAGTATTTTTTATTTTCTTGATTTTACCCACCTTTTTTTTTTTTTGCTTTCTGTCATTTTATTCATTTTCTTTTTCCCCAGCTTCAGTCATGGGAGGGAGAAAAAAAATGCCATCACATCTGACTTGTCATTTCTTCAGAGAGGCAGCCTTTACATGGCTTTAAAACAAGTATGCAGATACAGTTAAAAAGAAAAGGAGCATTACTAAGAAATTATAAAGGAGACAAGTGAGATCTAGTAATCTTAGAGGGTGAATGGAAAATGTCTTCCAATCAAAGAAGAGCACACTGCCACCCCCTTAGGAGAAATGAACTTGTTCACACACTTAGCAGAAAGAAGGGCCTGGGGTAATAGCTTGCAAGGCCTGATGGTCTGGGTTCTATTCCCCAGAACCCACGTAAAAACCAATGCATTGTGTGTTGTTTGCTGTAACAGGAGGCCCCAGAATGCCCATTTCTCTCTCTCTCTTCCTCTCCCTCTCCTTGCAAATAAATAATTTCTTTTTTTAAAAAAAAAAAAGAGAGAGAAAGAAGGTCAGTATGTCTGGAACATAGGGAGCCAGGGGAAAGAGGAGGAAATGAGCTTGGAAAGTAGGTAAACAGGGTATAATTTATACCATCTGAAGAATTTAGCTGTATTCTCAGTTACTTTAGAATAAAACCAAAAAAGGAAAACCCCTTAAGCAAGAGAATGACAAAGTCCAGTAAGTTTGACTCTAAAAATCATGGACAATTAGCAAATGCAGTTCTATCCATTTAATGCTTTCATTGGCTACGATCACCTCTTAAGGTTCTTCAGGTACAGCCTGCTCTTTGTTTTACTTTATTGACAACTTCCAAACATACTGACAATCCCCTCACCTCCCTCTGTTTTCCCGTCCTGAACCCCTTCTTTGCAGCTAGTCTCCTATTTTGATGTGTCATTTTTTTCCCCTCCTACTATGCAGGTCTTGTGTATGTAGTGTCAGCCACTGTGAGGTCATGAATACCATGGCCTCTTTGCATCTAGAAGACAGTGTTATAAGCATCCCTCCTCTTCCTTGGCTTTCACATTCTTTCCTCCACCTCTTCTGCAATGGTCCCTGTGCCTTGGAGGGGTGATAGAGATGTCTCAGTGCTGAGCACTCCACTGTCCCTTCCCAGCACTGTGAGAGTTTTGAGTCTGCTAGGTGGTCACCACCATCTGAAAAGAGAAACTTCCCTAACCAGTTTGCTCTGTTTCTTCCAACTTGCTTTTTGAAACTACTCATCAACTTGCCTGGAGAAAAAAATACAAGCCTAAGCACAAATGTTCAATTAACTGAGATTCCAGTGTTCATCTGTATCTACTCAAAAGAACCCGTAGAGTATTCACAAGCTGTTTGCTCGCACTCTGTTTGGACACTTCTTTCCCTATCAGTAGTTGTTGCTGCTGTGATAGGCTCTCACTGTGTGGCCCAGGCAGGATCTTGAACTCACGGGGGCTCCTCAGTCACCCCAAGCATTTCATACCCACCCTTAGTCATTCTTCCCCATCTTTCATATAATTTTCAATCTAGAATCTGGTGCTTCATAAAAAAACATTATTTTTTTAGAGTGGCCAAGAATTTGAGATCTTCCTTCCTCAACTTCCTGAATGCTGGAATTTGTAGGCACATGCCATCACATCTGGCAGAGAGCCAGAATATTGACTCAGGTTCCTGGTTCCTGTTGCCGGACCCACTAAGACCACCCTTTATTGCGACCCCATGCAAGACTTTGGCATCTATTCTGGCCGAATTGTGTTCCTGCTTCTTCCTTCCTGCTTGAATATCTCATCTGGATACTGACTTATAGCCCAAACCGTACCTTTTCCTCTTATCCCATGAACAATGACTTCATTCCTAGCCAAACTTGTATCAAGATTGCATTGCTGTTTTACAATCCCAAAATGTAATGGTTTTAAAATGGTTGCATTGCACACAGATCTGTAGTTGAGGCAGGGCTCTACAAGAATGCATCATCTCAGGTTTGCAAGTTACCAACTAGCTGGGCCTGGTGGATCTTTACAAAGCTGTCTAACAACACTGGCTGTCAGTTCCTTTCCTTAGGTAGCCTGGACTCCAAAATAGCATCCAGCCAGTTGTGTGTTGTGGCTCATACCTTTAATCCTAGCTCTTTGGAGGCTGAGGAGGGTTGCTGTGAGTTTGAGGCCAGTCTGGGCTACAGAGTTAAGTTCCAGGTCAGCCTGGCCTAGACAAGACCCTAAAGAAAAAAAAAAACTGAGCATCCTTTGAGGGCAACTGCTATTTCTGAATGTGTGGGCCCAGGAATGGTACTGTTATCTCTACCACCTTTGCTAAGGAGTTAGATAGAAAACCTGCTTCAAGGGAAGGACATGCACTCAGTGAAGGAATGTACCTTAAGTTTTCCGTCTCTGTAACAAAGTACTTGATATAATCAGAAGGAGAAAAGATTCATTTGGGCTCATGGTTTCAGACATTGGTCCATGATTGCTTGGCCTGTGACAAGGTAGTGCATCATGACAGGAAGCACATGACACAGGTATCCACCGGCCTCATGATGGCTGGGAGCAAAAGAAGGGGGTGCCTTCCCTTCCAGGGCATGCCTCCAGTGACCAGCTTCCACTGGGCCCCACCTCCCATCTCCCAGTGACCCCACAGACCAGGAACCAAGCTTTCAGCACATAGGCTTTGCGGGGAGGGTTGGCATTCAAGATGCACCACAACAGGGATGGAATGATGTTTGAAAGCATGTTTTAAAACGGCCACACCCTTTGTCTACATTGGGGTGACTTGGTTCTGCTCTTTTTTTTTTTTACCTCAGTGGTTTATTCTCACTTCTTTGGACTTCTTTAGACTTGGAGAAATTCTGAGTCTCAATGTATACCTCCAGGTCTGTCTGTCAGTTAGGTACACCAGTGATTTAACTAAAATGAGAACTTGCCTCTCAGATTTCTTGTTTTTTGTTGTTGTTCATTTATTTCCAGGAGAGAGAAATGGGCACGTCAGGGCTTCTAGCCACTGCAGATGAACTCCAGATGCATGCACCACTTTGTGCATCTGGCTTTACATGGTTGCTGGGGAACTGAACCAGAGTCATTAGGCTTTGCAGGCAAGTGCCTTAACTGCTGAGCCATCTCTCCAGCCCTGCCTCTCAGATTTCTAATTTGAGCAAAGCAATTTAGTCAGCTTTGAATTGCTAATTTCCAGGGCTACATGAATAAGTCTTGAGCTCACTTCTAGTAGGTACCCATTCACTTTCCCAGCATAAGTCAGTTAAGTGTGTGTCACTCTCTCCTTGGTATGAATATTATATTCATGAGATTATTTATTTTTAATAGTTTAACCTTCCCTCTTAGTAATTGTTACCTGGCTAGGCTATGGCACCTTCCTGTTTCACCAAACAAGTGTTGCTATGAAGGTACATTTTAGATATGATTAGCATTTATAATCAATAGATTTCAAGTCCAGGAATAAAGGTAAGGTTCCTAAGAACACTTGACAGCTTAAGAATAAAGATAAAAGTTTGACTAAGTAGAAGGAATTCTGCCTTAAGCCTGCATCATGGGGACTTTGCCTAAGTTTCCAGTTTACTGGCCCTCTCTGTCAATATCCGACTAAAGACTTCAATACAACTCCAACCTGAAATGTCTGCCCTGTTGGACTATACTACAGTTCTCAAACTTCCCAGTCACTATAATTGCATGAGTCAATTCCTTAAAATAGAAGGAAAAATTATGTGGAATTTATATAGATAGACTTATTCTGTTTTTCCAGAGAACAATGACTCATTGACTTCTTACAATATTCTGTGCATTGATTAACCTTGACTTACTGGAATTTTCAGGGAAAGGACCAACATAAGTCTAGATGATCAGAGACTCCATGTACAGTCTCTGCTCCAAGACTGGCCATCTGTAGTTCTGAATTTGACAGGCTCCTCCTCAAAGCCACCTACCCAAAGTACCTTTTGCCACACGGTTGTGTTTTCCTCATTAGCAGTAACACATGGGATTGTGTTTATGTTTGGCTGTACATAGGGTATACCAACAGAGCTGATTATAACAGTCACTTAACAATGTTTATGAGAAAAGACTGAACAGATGTGTTTTTGAGAAAGAAGTCATCTTTTGTGTATAAACAATAATGTTGATTGGTTGGGAAGTTTCTGAAAGCAGAACAGTTGTGTGGAAAAAATGTGTTTGGTGGTTGATTTGCAAACAGAAGTGGAAAAGTTACGGGGTAATAAACTATCTCTGAAAGAAATATCTCTTGTCAAGTGAATACAATCTTCTCCAACAGAGTTATTGGCCTGTTGAGACAGGAGGGAGTGATGAATCATGGTCTTCAGTTTAGCTAGGTATTCTATTCTGCCTGATGTGATATAGTTATCATATAATAATATACACATAGTATATAATGTTACATATTATACATGATCGGACACCTCTGTTCTCAGTGGGTGCCTTTGGGAATGCTAAAAGACTTGTTCTCAATAACTTTCAGTGATTAAAAATGCTTTCTTGCAAAGCCTAGTGTCCTGGGTTTGATTCCCCAGTACCCACACAAAGCCAGGGCAGGAGTCCCTGGCATGCCCATTCTCTCTCTCTTTCTCTCACTCTCTCTTTCTCAAATAAAACAAATAATTTTCAGTAGGTTACTACCAACCTACATCAAGTGGCATCTTCTGGTTTCCATGACAACATAGTTGTTGCTAGAGTCCTGGTACTTGGCAGTGAACAGCCTAAAGGGAAGAAGAGAATGCCTGTCACCAGTTGGAGATTGTCTTGCTCCATCATGTGTTCCACTGGTGCCTGACTTTGTATTATCTCCCTGTCACTTGTAGAAGAGTACAAATTTGCTTCTGTGTCTCCCACTTCTTTTTCTATATATATTTTTATTTATTAGAAAAAGAGAAAGGCAGACAGACAGAGAGTGAGTATGGCCACTGCAAACAAACTCCAGACACATGTACCATTTTGCGCATCTGGCTTTACAAGGGTATTGGGGACTTGAACCCAGGCCATCAGACTTTACACAAGCAAGTATCTTTAACCACTGAGCCATCTCTCCAGCCCTGAGCCTTACACTTGTTGATGCTAGACATCCATATAGCTCAGCCCTGTGCCCTCTACTTGTAGTATGTGCCATCCTGCTGAGTTTTCCTCATGCTCATAGAGTACCTTGCATCTATGGCTCCTCTGTGCTCTTGTTCAGAGGAAGCCCTGTAAGATCTCAACTTGGAGTTAAAGGTTTATTTTTTTTTTATTTTGTCAATGTTTCTTTCTTCAATTGCCATGAATAGTGAGCTATTTGCCTTAGTCTGCCCCATGCTAAGGTCCCACAACCCATACTTTCTAAACAAATAAATTAGAACGGAATTCCACTCAAAAAGGACTCCTTATGTTTGTGTTTGCTTGCTTGCTGGTTTGTTTTTTGAAATGGAGTCTCATGTAGCCCAGGCTGTCCTTGAACTCAATATGTACTTATGTTCATACCTCCTGTCTCCCCCTACCCGGTGCTGGGAATACAGGTGTGCACCACTACCACAGCTGGTGTATGTGATGCTAGAGATCAGACCCAGGCCTTATGTGCTAGATAGGCACTCGACTGAGTTACACCCATGCCCTCCAGGGTCTCTGGAGGAGCACATCATCTTTTCCAAGTGTGTGTGTGTGTGTGTGTGTGTGTGTATGCACACATATGGGTAACTAGAGGTCACCATTGGGTGTCTTCCTCAAAGGCACTCTGCTATACTGACACAGGGTCTCTCACTGAACCTGGACCTCACCATTTCAGCTAGTTGGCCAGCAGATCCCAGGAATGCACCTGTCCCATCTCCCCAGCACAAGGATGATAGGTGCACACCACCACACCCAGCTTTTTTGTTTTGTTTTGACATGGGTGATAAGGATTGCATGGCAAGCTCTTTACTGACTCTCCCCAGCCAGGTATTTTCTGTACAAGCCAAAATGGATTGAAATTCTGTCTGGTTTACAAAAGTCCAGTTCAACAAGCATCATCTCAAGACCTCATGGGTGCCTAGGGAGAAGCTTGGGACTCACCCCTCACAGGTCAGTGGTTCTGGGAATTTTTAGTACATTAGAATTCCCAGTGAACTTGGCTACAAAGTACATACAGGCTGACTCATTCCCAGAGCTTCTGGAACAGTAGTCTGGGTTAGCACACAGTCCTCTTCATTGCTGACAAGCACCACAGGTAACTGGGATGGGGAAAGGCTGTAGGCCATTCTTTCAAGAAACACAATTGTAGGACAAGAACTATTGAAGGATATTGAACAAGTGCCTGGCATTTTTGCCTTGTTGGATGTGTATTAAATACGCTCTGCTGTCAGCATGAGATTCCGCAGCAAGCCCTGCTCCAGATGAATTAGATGAAATACCAGCTTGGACATGACTATAGTAGCCCAAGGAAGAAATAAGGAGATTGGGTAAGGTATTAGTAAAAGCAGACAGGAGAGTGAATGTCAGGCGAATAGTGCCAGGTATACAGTGAGTGCTTCATCCACAGACGACAGCTGCTTCCCTGTGCCAGCTGACCTTGGCTGTGTTCGAGAATAGAAGTAACGTTTCCTAATATACTAGTTTGTCTAGAGAATCGAGACTGATTTAAAACATGGAACTTCCTCATTTTTCTAATAGTGGCAACACATTCCATTTTTCCCCAAACTCAGTAAAAATCAAGCTTTATTGGGAGTACAGATCAGTTTGCACCCCAGTGTTTGGATGAGGAGGAAAAGAGAAAATCAAGACTTGGCCCAGTCAGAGATGATGAAATAGAACTCAGAACAAATAGCCAGTTAAGGGACATCACTCACTTCAGACTTGAGTTCAAGACTCAGAGATGTTTAGATGGAACGGGTAGTATGTGTCTGACACTCAGAAAAAGCTCTGATAATGAAAAGTTTAGGAGCAAAGATCTGTTACAGTGGAGGTCACCATGCATTCATTCAACTTGTCCAAACTCAACCAAGCACTTTAGCACACTAGGGAGAGAGGGAGGGATTTAAATAGAATAATGTCTTCACTCAACCTATGCACCAAAATGAGCTTGAGACAAAAAAGTCCAATATCATTTTGTCTCAGTATCCACATTATTGGTGTGTAAAACCTTTGTTGTTTTTATTTTTATTTATTTGATAGAGAGCACACCAGAATCTCCTGCCATTACTGCATTACCACTTTGTGTATCTGACTCTATGTGGATACTGGGGAATCGAACACTGGCTCAGTAGGCTTTACAGATAAGTGCCTTAACTGCTCAGCCATTTCTCCAGCCCTTTGTTATAGCTTGTTTAATCCTAGGGGCTTTCCTAAGGAATTTTTAAGGATACATTTCATTATACACAATATTTTGCATTGCACACTGGCTTTATTTTTAACTCATTTTATTACTACTATTGAATGATTTTGTATTTATTTATTTTGAGGTGCTGGGGTTTGAGCCCAGAACTTCACACATGCTAAGCCTACACATTAACCCTTAATTGCATTAACTACACCCCACTCCTACACTGATTTTGCACCCCCCCCCCCCAACTCATTCTATGAGAACCAAAGAGGACTGTGGTGGGTCCAGGACAGTGTCGGTGTCTGAGAAGAAAAGCAGAGAAAGAAGGGCCAGAGCAAAGTAAAGGAGACAAAGACATACAGAGAGGCCCATGAGGTTAACAGGGAAAACAAGGCCTAGTCTGTCATAAATAAGGATTTTAAAAATAATTCAAGCCAGGTATAATCCAAGAACTTTGGGAAGTGGAGACAGGAGGTGCAAAAGTTAAAAACCAGCCTTGACTACACATAGTGATTTCAAGGCTACCTTAAACTACATGATACACACACACACACACACACACACACACACACATGTATGTGTGTGTATATATATATATATATGTATATATATATATATATAATTTTTCAATTTTGCACTGTAGATCTTAGTAGGAACCTTTCACACTGCCTGGGTCAGATTGCTGGGGCTGCCAAAATGAAGTACTGCAGACTTGGTGATTTAAACAATAGAAATGGGACATTCTCACAGTTCTGGCTGGAAATCAGAGTGTTGGTGTAATGGGCTTCGAAGGCCTCTCTCCTGGCTTGTGGGTGGCTTTCAAGTCTGCACCACCCCCCATCTTCACAGGGCCTTATTTGGTCTCTTTTTCTATGCATGCATTTGTGCCCTAATCACATCTTACGGGCCTGGAGATATGGCTCAGCAGTTAAGGCATTTGCCTAAAAAGCCTAACAACCCAGGTTCAATTCCCCAGTACCCACCTAAAGCCAGATGCACAAAGTGACGTGTGCACCTGGAGTTCATCATTTGTAGTGATTGGAGGCCCTGGTGAGCCTATTTCTCTCTCTCTCTCTGTCTCTCTCTCTCTCTCTCTCTCTCTTCTTGCAAATATTTATTTAAAAAAGAGATACTGATCATATTGGATTGCAACCCACCCAGTTCCTGCATTAAAGACCCTGTCTCTAAATATAGTCACATTCTGAGGTTGTGGGGTTTAAGGCTTCCACATATGAAGGGGGTGCACAATACAGCCCATAATAGTGTCACACACTAGATTTCAGGGGTTGGGTAGGGGCATGAATTCAAAAGGAATCTGGAGGTGAGACATAGACAGTTGTCTGAAGAAATTAGAATAAGACCAGAGGGAGCTAAATGGATCTGTTGTCAGAGGAGAAGCTTATGTTTCTAAATTGAGAGGAAGAGGCCAGTGAAGGAGAAAGAAGTGTCAGGGAGAGGCATTAGAGACATGGGCTCAGACAGAAGAGATTGTGGAGGGAGGGGTTGAAGTGAGGATGGGCCAGGGCACAGCAGCATGGTGGAAGGGTGATGCTGGAAGTTGAAGGACCTCAGCTTTCTCAGTGAGATGGGAGGCAAGGTCATTCATGGGGACTGAAGAATAGGCAGGGGTGCACACTAGATCTGCAAAGGTTTGGAATTGTCAAAGAGAAGAGAATAAGGACGGATCAGGAGGTAAATTGATCTTCCTAATTAGAGGCTAACTTTGGATTCTCACTGATTCACCACATGACCTTGGCTAAATTACCTAATTATTTTTTGTCAGGTTGTTTTCCTGTGTGAATTAGAGTTCATAATAGCTGTGTATACACCACATTATTTTGAATATTTGCTAGGAAAATGGCTAAGTTTTCAGTGACATTATTAGTAGCATTCTGCTTTTTTTCTCCTTGGTTTTCAAGGTAGGTTCTTGCTCTAGCCCACAATGACCCAGAATTCATTCCCTCTGTAGTCTCTGGGTAGACTTGAACTCATAGCAATTCTCCTACCTTGGCCTCCCAAGTGCTGGTGTTAAAGGCACGTTGCACCATGCTGAGCCCCCAGCATTCTGCTTTTTGTATAATCCAACACTCTATCACTCTGGTTTCCAAACTCTACCTCCTCACTTTTCTTGATTTAAACTTCACCTGGGCTGTTGTTCAAGGGCTCAGTGGTCTGTGGAGATTTGATAATAGTCTTCTATTTCCCATTTGAAAGTTAAGCCAGGACATGTTACCTTGCCCAGTTAGTCTTAACTATTTCCAGAATAGCCCAAAGAAAGCCTGTTTATCCTCAAAGAAAATAAAACCTACACATACCAGTATATTTTCCAATTAAAATAGGTACTAAACAGAGCTGTTTCTGCCAGGAATAATCTCTGCTCTGCTCTGCAGGACTGTAAATTGAGACCAGTCTTGGCTTCCTACCCTATAGAGGCACTGCTTCAGGATTCCTGAAATTAAACAATCATGCAAAATAAATTAAGGGTGTCTAGAACACCTCAAATTTCCTTGTGCCAAGACATTAACATGATTTCTACATACCATGACTTTCACATCCGCCCTAGTTAACATC